>JAVJIF010003890.1:0-129212 GCA_038442645.1 Agave tequilana | reverse complement strand
CCAAATTATTGTTATACATATACATCCTTTTTGAGCCACGTGCCTTCATGCATTATCTTTGTGGACTCGTTGTGTTTGAAAATGTATGTACACTTTAATTTGTATAGGACATACATATACCTTGAAGATTAAATAGTTTTGATGAATTTCATGTTTTAAGGAATTTTGAGCTTGAATGTCAATTTTCATGATTATGATCTTCACATTATATTTGTACACTCATATTTATTGTTCTCATGTGTTTATTTTCATGAGTCATATTTATGCTTAATTGAATTAGAGTATCGATTATCATGTGGATTTCTTATTTCATGAAAAATAATTTTGTTTTATTCCTTACTTGAAGGATTTCATACTAGTTTACAAATTTTTTCATATAACTAGTTACGGTTTTCTTCATTTTGACAGAGTTTTTTCAAACAAAGCTTATTTTCAAATCTATTTTTTTTTGAAAACCCCTACCTTCCAATGGGAGGTTGGATGGGAGATCATGTTCATGTATGCTTTAAAATGAAAATCATTTAAAACTTGAACCATGATTGGGTGGTAGTTATATATGTATACACTTGATCATTATTGTTGTTTCAATTGTATCATTGAATTTTTTTCAATTGGTATCAATTTTGACCTTTCTTGTATACTCAATATTTTGTATGTATGTATGCTTTCAATTCCAGAATATCAATTTCTATTGGTATCTATTTTTCATACATATATATGTTTTGTGTTATGATAAGCTTGAGGTTTACTTTGTTTCAATTGATTCAATTTTTAATTGGTATCTTATTACAAGCTTATGCATGTGTTATGTTGGTGTTTCATAAAGGGGAGAAAATTCGATTTTCATATTTACAATTGGTATTTGTATTTTCACTCCCTTACTTTATGATAGAAAATAAAAATTTTAAATTGATATCATATACTTAAAAAGAAAAATACTCTCTTTTGATATCAATATGTTTATTTGAATGTTTTAAAAATTGGTATATCAAAATTTTGTTTAAAGAAAATAGTCAAAATGTTTTGATTTATATTGCATATATGCAAAGAGAGCTTAACATCTCTTCTACATATAGATTCATGTTGAGTGTATCTTGTATTGAAGAGCTTGACAATCTTTTCTTTATGTGGTACACGTGTGTAGGGGGAGCTTCACATCTCCTCTTATGCATTGCATAGTGTACGTTATATGAATTAGGGCTTGTCATCCCTCCTTCATGTAATGTATCTATGTAGGAAAGCTTCACATCTTCCTCTTCATGAATGTATGTCGCATATACCATTTGTTGATTGATTTATGTTACTTTCAATTGGTATCAAGATGCTACTTTGACATATTTTAAATAGATATCTTAATTGATTGTCACCCCTATTTGGTTTTGTTTTGTTTTAGACAAAAAGGGGGAGAACATTGTCTTTATTAACCCTTTGTTGATTCTTTGTTTCGAACAAAAAAGGGGGAGAAAAATTTATTGATTTGATTTTGTTTTTACCCCTTATTGAAGATTGTTTCTTTGTATTAAAAAGGGGAGAAGATTTTGTTTTGTTTTGGTTTTTACCCCTTTGTTGATGATTGACAAAAGGGGGAGATTATTTGAGAGTTTAATATGCATATATAAAACTTCATATTTATGTTTGCATATATTAGTTTAATTTAGTTTAATTTTAATTGGTATCTAGAGCATGTTTTGTTCTGAACATTTCATTGTGTATCTAGAGCCTTTTATTGTTTATGCATAGATATGCATTCATGTTTAAGAGCCTTCATTGCATATTCATTATGTTTATTTGTTTATGCATGAGTTAAGAGGGAGCTTCTTTGAAGCTTAAATTTAATCCATGCATATATAACTCCATGAGTTTTGTCATCATCAAAAAGGGGGAGATTGTTGGCCCTGAGGCCTTCCTCTCTAGTTTTGATGATGATTAACTCATGTAGTTATGTTTACTAATAATCTTGTGATTTTAGTTTCAGATCATTAAGCAAGATATTAGTTGATGATTGCTTCAAAAAGAGGAGTTTGGAAGCCTTCACTTGGTGATTCCCATGCCCGAGCATCAAGATCATACCTTTGCACTCGGTGGATCACGGTTTGGGATCGAGTCAACTTGAAGATGAAGATCGTCAAGAAGACTTAGGTATCCTAGCTTTAATTTAATGTGTTTAGATCCATTTGTAAAGATAAGTATAGTTGATATGCTCAAGTGCACAACACACACGTTTTATGTTTGGATATTGGTGTTTCGGTTTTTAGTTTAAACGATATGTGTTTTCATGAATAGTTGATCAAAACAAGTTTACATGGTTTATATGTATAAATAGATATATTCTAGTTATACATGCAAGCTTAAACTTCTTATACAAACTTATTTTGACTATCCTATTCATGTATTGAAAATACAAGTTTGATAAAATACAAGTTTTAGTTTTTGATAAAAATGATAAGACACAAAAATAGTTTCATATGCTTGATATTTGAGTTAAACTTTTTATCACATGTTTATGTATCAATGCAATATGAGAAAACTATTTTTGGGTATTTTTACAAGAGATAAAGAATTTTTAGAAATATTTTTAACATGTGTTTCTGTCCCAGAATTGTGGCTGACAGGCCAGGTCGTCGGCCGATCGCACGGTCGACCGCACCAAAGGCCGGTCGACCCTTGCGGTCGACCGACGTGCACAGGCTTGTGCACGTTTGGCAGTCACAGGAACGGTCGGCCGGGCGGCCGACCAGACCAGAGAGCTTTGCTCTCTGTATCTAGGCGGTCGGCCGTGCGGTCGACCGGGTTGCCCCAACGGTCACATTTCTGACCGTTGGCGGTCGGCCGGCCGGCCGACCGGTAGCCTATCAGGCTGCCAGATCAGCCTAACGGCTAGTTTTATTTTGGGGCTATAAATACCCCATCTCTTTAAGTTTTAACAAAGTTTTTCAAGAGCAAAAATTTCTATATTCTCTGGTGTTTAAAACAAGTTTTCAAAAGGTTTTAAAGCTTCAAAAGATCAATCTTATTTGTTTTAGATTTTTTTAAAAAATCAAAGAAAATAGAAAATTGGGAGATTTGTTTTGGTTCTTCATTTCTATCTTTTACAAGAGTTTTCCCAAGTATTTTTCTTTGAGTTTTTTTGTTTTCCAAACTCTAGTTTTTTTCACACTTGAGCTATCTTCTATCCTAATCTATTTAGGATCTTTTGTTTGTGGAAAAGAGATTGTTTGAGGTTGTTGAGACTCCAAGTTGTAAACCCTCCTTTTATTTGTGTATCCCTCTTTGGTAGAGGTTGATCGGAGTGGTATTGGTTTGGATCCCTCTTCGGTAGAGGTGATTGTGTTGTTGTTGGCTACGGGCCTTGTCCCTCTTCGGTAGAGGTGGATTGTGGTTGTATTGCCTCGGTGGCTTGTAAGGTTGAGAGAGGAGTTCGGTACTCCTATAGTGGATTGGAAATCCTTCTCGGTGAAGGCGGGGACGTAGAGCTAGGGGCTCGAACCTCGAAACATATTCTTGTGTTTGCGTTTGATCCATTTTCTCTAAACTCTCTCTTTATATTTGTGCAAAGCATCATTCATATCATCATATCATACTTGCTTGCATTTGTGTAGTCCTTGCATTGATTCTTATTGCTTATTCATTATATACTTGGATTGCTTGTGTGTGTGCCTCACTTGTACTTAACCACAAGAGCTTCATATAGCACCTCAACCCATATCTAGGGGAATCAAGAGGAGTTAGTCCAGAGCCCTTCACGGGGAATTCGGCTACACTTGTTGGTTGTACTAAGTATGATTGCAAAATTTCTTTTAAGCTTCCGCATTTAGCGCATTTAGTTTATAGATTAGCATATCACCTATTCACCCCTCTCTCTAGGTGATTTACATTATCAACTCATAATGAGGGATTGCAAGAGTCTTATATTCTGATTCAATGTAAGAAGTTCAAAAGTCTTGGTTGCATTAACCATATCTAACTTGTTACGCCCCGCTTCCCAAAATACGTGAAAACGGAGTCGCGACGAGAGTCAGCGACGTATATACGCGAGGAGAATACCTCACGTATACACGCTAAGCCTAAAGTAATCTGAACAAGCTATAAATTTAAATCATAAAATCAACGATCACTGCAATAATACATATAATGACTACACATGATCTCAGATAAAAAGGATAGAATAGAAGCTAAGTGTGATACACAAGAATCAAGGAATAATAGCATAAATAAAGAAAGGCAAGAATACTAGAATCAAAAAGAGAGAAGCTCCAGCTCCTCATGAAGCGTACGATCACACGAACACCTGAATAATATAAGAAGATGTCTAATACCCTGTATATGCGAATCCAGGGTCGTCAGAAACAACCTAATGAGTGTGTGTAAAGGGAAAGGTGTTCATGCTTAACAACGCAAGTAATAACAACATGATAACTGAAATGAAACATAACAGAATAATCAATGTTATGAACAAAGGTATGAACGATATATAACTGGTATCCTGACCACTAATGTCAAGATGTGTAACCTAGCATATGTTACTAGTCTGGTATACAATTCGGTGATGTGTACATTATATGTCTATCATAATATGCAGGCGGATGTCAAGTTCAGTTTATAATGTCAATGTAAGAATTCAGTTTTCATTATTAATTATGTCAGCGAACACCAATTACCACATATAATAGACGCATCCCATACTACGCCTATTACACGTGCCAATCAAGATCCTCAGTTATTGAAACTGATCGATTGGAGACATTGTCTGTGTTTTAGGTGGGTCTCATGCATACCCGGGACCACGGCCTACACCCATGGCGCTGAACCAGGACCTACCGCAAGATAGTCAGGAACATGTATAACAGGTCAGGTACATGTATAACTTATATAACAGGAACAGTAATAGGAACAAGGCGGAGTGCCAGTCACCCCACGTGAACCCTGCAGTGGAACCCTCTTTTGGATGCGCAACCTAAATCCTAGGTTCACCCAAAATACAGACGCTGTCTCCTCCATCAATTTTTCCAACTCGGTGTAAGTTGTTTAATGATCATGTTATTAGTTATCAAGATTACTTAATGTGCTTGTTACTTGAATCACGGGGATAGCTCATTTGTAGTTACAGTAATAATATCAACATGTGTAATCAGGATACCGGTATAACAGGAATATATAATATCAGTGAACAGGATACCGGTATAACAGGAATATGTAACAAGTATAACATGAGGGTGTTTTTACCGTGTAATAATATTTTCCTAGCAATTAATGGTAACATGGACATGATAGTTATCAGGTAGATACCAAATGTAATCAATCAAGTTTCTCAGGTAAATCAAGATATTCTGGATGAGTAATAACTTACTGTCATGAGTAGAATAATCCAAGCAATGTATATAATCAACTCATATCCTCAAAGTCATCGATATATCCATCCTTTAAGTCATCAATAAATCAGATCGATCAATAGAAGTCATAGAACTCCGAACATGTAATATAGTCACCGATATTAATGAAATCATTCATAATAACTCTGTCTCCATAAATGAAATAGTCAAGAATCAATCATGAAGTAATATATATATCCTCGAGATCAAAATCAGACTTATCCAACTATAATCAAGATCATAACTAAGGAGTGTAACACCCTCGATTAACATGAAATCTAGATCATCTTTACCTCTAGTAGTCAGTATCAATAAGGTCATCAATACTCAGTCAAACTCATCAATGTGAAAATCCAGAAATAATAGCTCCTAACAGTCTAAAATTTCATCCCATCATATACATCAGAGTCAAGGATATCATATTCACTCGTCTGATCATAATCTAACCATCATCATCCCATCCACAAATCAATAAGACTCCAATAAAAGAATATGAAGCTCAGGTCAATCCCAACTCTAAATAAGTCTATATCGATCCAAAATCAGGAAAATCAGTATATTAGTACAACAACTTCATATCTACCTATCCATAATATCCAAAGAGTTCTAGTCGGAATAGTCACCAAACAATTTGTCCGATAAATATAATACATAAAATATGAATCTCTAATCCTCAATCATCAATCAATCCCTCAAGATCAATATACTTATATTATAAGATTTCTCACAGCTAGGTCAATTACAAGATCAAATTTAGGCTAAGGTATACTACAACTAATCATGATCAACGATAGTAGACGACTACGCATGAAATGACGTAGAATAACTAAATAAATAGTGTTAGCACTGAACGAGGTCTCATGAAGAAATATAGGTAAATATACTGGTATAATATATCAGATGGTCATATGAAATGATATAAGTAACCAATAACAATAAAATAAAATTATTTATCATAAAATTTTTGTTTAACAGAAAGAAGAAAGAACATTCATAAAATAGAATTATAGAAGGAAAAGAAAACACTCACATGAACTCGACCCAAGTCTAAAGCACTGAAATCATAAGGCCCCGATAAATCTACATAGTTCATTCAATAGGAATTGTTAGATTTTTAAAAGGATATTTTAAGGAGTTTAAATCTTGATTAATTAGTTTGGGAGTTAGAAATATGATTCTTTAGATTTAATGAATTTAGTAGGTTTAATTTAAACCAATTTCTAATTTTTGTTGAATTTTTAATAGGCTTTAAATAATTAAAATCTTAACGGGTTTAGATTTACCATTAAGGAAAAATGGTTAATTTATATTGCTATTTATCTAAAATATTTATCATAGATTGTAGAAAATTGTAGACTATTATTTATATTTTTTTTGTTTTTTATTTTTTAATAAATTATTTTAATAGGCAAATTCACCTTTCTTTCTTCTTTTCTTTTTTTTTTAAATGCATCAGCCAAGGCCTCTCAAGCCCAGGCCGGACCAAGCCAGGCCCGGGCTTTCCTTTTTCTTTTTCTTTTTTTCTATTTTTTAAACAGGGCCTAAAGGCCCTGTTGCTATGGACCGAGCCGACCTGGCCAAGCCAGTCCTGGCCCAGCCGGGCCAAGCCAGGCTTGAGACTGCCCAGGCCGAGCTGCGCTCGGCCTGGCCGAGGGCAGCTGCCAGAAATTTGTTTTTTTTTCCTTTTTTTTGAAAATCTCAGATGTAAAATTTCAGAAAAATTATGTAAATTAAATTATGGGTTGATATTATCTCACTTGTATTTTAGTTGGATTTTAGATTGGGTTTTGATGTATAAAAAAATTCGTAGATAGCCCTAGTATTGACATGGTATTGAATAAATTATTTGTATTATATTAATTAAGAAAAATTAATTTACTTACTTGGATTTAATTTGTTCAAATCAAGGCTTTGTGGAGTATTAAAACAATAATCATACAAAAATTTTAATAGATAAGTTTTTAGGAACCAATAATTGTATCGCGGTGAGTTTTAGCAGATTGCCGAAATTAATAATTTATTCTTGTGGTTCTAATTTAATTTATTATTTTTCCTAAAAAACTGAAATTAAATTCACAATCTAGATTTACTTACTTGAGTTGTTCCTCCTTATTTCTCCGCAGTCCTTGTACATCGAAACCCCCTTTTTGTTCCCGATTCGCATGAGAAAGGAAAAATGAAAGTGGGAGAGTTAGATTAGGGTTTTCTCTTGAGGTAGAAGAGAAAGAAAGGGTTTAGGTCTTTATATAGGTTATTGGATATTTTAGAAATCTGAATTCTAGTTAAGTTTAGATTGTTTAATTTAGTAGTTCTGATAAGAATTGAGGATTGCTAAAAATCTAAAGTAGATTCGGTTTAGATATGATTTTTGTTAGGATTTAAATTAGGATTAGTTAAGATTAATAAAAAAAAAGATTTGATAAGATAAGATTTAGATTAGGATTAGGATTTTGGATTAATGGTTAATGATCTCATGGTAATGGGTTATAGATTATTGGGGTTTAGTTGAAAGAAATAAGTAATATGAAAAATAAGAAAGATAGATAGTAACCTTGTGGGCTTAGGTTTTGGACTTAAAGAAAAATAGAAAAAGATAAAATAAGGAAGTGGGCTTGGCTCATGTGGGCTTAGCATAAAAAGGAAAATAAAACAAAAGGAAAAGGGGAATGGGTTGAGCTTTTCGGCTTGGAATGAAAATAATAATACTACCCATTAATAATAATTTAAAATAACTAAATATAAGTAATAAGAGTTTATAAGTCATACATAATAATAATACTAATAATGATACTAAATCAAGTTAATTAATAATAATAAGATAATAGGTAGAATCAGGTAAATATTTAAAATAAATTACATGGTATTATTAAATAAGATATAATACATTCTACCCACCTTAACAAAAATTTCGTCCTCGAAATTTCAACAAAGCGGGGTATGATAAAAATCAAATTAGAAAGAAGATGAAGCTTCCACACCGCTTCTCACTGCATCAAGACTTCATCACGCTCCCGCTGCGCGCTCTGTTCTCTGTTACCGGCTTCAACATGGAGCGACCAGACTCAAGAGACAAAATCAGGGAATTTGAATCGGAAAGAAGAATAAAAATCAAGATGGAACCAAATTACTCTAGAAGAAGTGTTGGAATCAGGGATATCAACAGATCAAAAAGATGGATACCAAAGGAGAGAACGATCAATTTCAAATGGCAACAATATCATCGTATGGATAGTACATGTATATTGCAGTGTAACTATAACTTGTTTCAAGTTACCAGTAAGATCTAGGTTTTCCTTTGAGTAAACCTGGCTCTGATACCAAGAAAACCTTGTCACACCCCGTTTCCCAAAATATGTGAAAACAGAGTCGCGACGAGAGTCGGCGACGTATATACGCGAGGAGAATACCAAACATATACATGCTAAGCCTAAAGTAACCTGAACAAGGTATAAATCTAAACGATAAAATCAACGATCACTGTAATAATACATATAATGACTACACATGATCTCAGATAAAAAGGATGGAATAGAAGCTAAGTGTGATACACAGGAATCAAGGAATAATAGAAGAAATAAAGAAAGGTAAGAATACTAGAATCAAAAAGAGAGAAGCTCCAGCTCCTCGTGAAGCGTACGATCACACGAACACCTGAACAATATAAGAAGATGTCCAATACCCTGGATATGCGAATTCAGGGTCGTCAGAAGCAACCTAATGAGTGTGTGTGTAAAGGGAAAGGTGTTCGTGCACAACAACGCAAGCAATAACAACATGATAACTGAAATGAAACATAACAAAATAATCAATGTCAAGAACAAAGGTATGAACGATATATAACTGGTATCCTGACCACTAATGTCAAGATGTATAACCTAGCATATGTCACTAGTCTGGTATACAATTCGGTCATGTGTACAATCATATGGTTATCATAATATGCAGGCAGATGTCAAGTTCAGTTTATAATGTCAATGTAAGAATTCAGTTTTCATTATTAATTATGTCAGCGAACACCAATTGCCACATATAATAGATGCATCCCATACTACGCTTATTACACGTGCCAATCGAGGCCCTCGGTTATTGAAACTGATCGGTTGGAGACATTGTCTGTATTTTAGGTGGGTCCCGTGCATACCCTAGACCACGGTCTAGACCCCTGGCGCTTAATCAGGACCTACCGCAAGATAGTCAGGAACATGTATAACAAGTTAGGTACATGCATAACATGTATAACAGGAACAGGAGCAGGACGGGGTGCCAGTCACCCCACGGGAACCCTGCAGTGGAACCCTCTTTCGGCTGCGCAACCTAAATCCTAGGTCCACCCAAAATACAGACGCTGTCTCCTCCATCAATTTCCCCAACCCGGTGTAAGTTGCTTATGAAATACACCTAGAGGGGGTGAATAGGTGTAAGGCTAATCTAATGATAAATAATAAAACAAATTGTAACACACTTAGTGTAACAAAATAGTGTAGCCGAATTCCCGGTGAAGGGCTCTGGACTATCTCCTCTAAATTCCTCTAAATAAGAGTTGAGGTACTATGTAAAGCTCTCTTGATTGAACACAAGTATGACACACAAATAAGCCCAAGCATATATATATGGTATGAATATGATGCAATGCACAAATGTAAGAGAGAGAGAGTTAGAGAAAGTGGATCAAACGCAAACACAAAGATATGTTCCGAGGTTCGAGCACACAGCTCTACGTCCCCGCCTTCACACAGAAGAATTTCCACTAACTCGTCCACACAGGACTTCCCACACAGGGAACCTCCACTGAGGATTTAGGTAATACAAGCTTAGGAGTACACAACTGCTCTCTCCAACAAATACAACCTCTCATTAGAGGCAAGGCACAACTCAAATCACCTCTACACTTAGAGGGATAGACATTTAGCCAAATAATGATCAACCTCTCACTAGAGGGATACCAACAAACTCAATCACCTCACACTTGAGGGATTCCAAATCAATCACCTCTTAGTAGAGGGATACAAATACCACTTCCACAATCACCTCTCACTAGAGAGATATCAACACAATCACCTCTCACTAGAGGGATACAAATACCACTTCCACAATTACCTCTCACTGGAGGGATATCAACACAATCACCTCTCATTAGAGGGATATCACAAAGATGGAAGGTTACAACTCTTGGGTGATCACAAAGACCACAAACAATTTCTTTCTCACAAAACAAAGATCCTAATAGATAGGATAGATAGATAAGCTCAAGTGTGAGAAACAAAGAGTTTGAAAATAAAAAAAACACAAAGAAAAACACTAGAGAAAAACTCTAGATAAAAATGTAAATGAAGATCAAATTAATTCCCAAAGACTTTTCTTTTTCTTGATTTTTCCAACCCTTTTAAAAACAAATAAAGATCAAATCTTTTGGTACAAAAACTCTTTTAAAAAACTTGCTGAAAGATAGAAAATTTTGCTCTTAAAATCCTTGGTGAAAACCAGTCAAGGAATGGGGTATTTATAGCCCCAAATAAAACCTGCCCGTTGGCAGCTGGAAAGGGCAGTTTTGCCCTTCTGGTCGATCGGGACTGGATAAGAGAGTAGCAACTCTCTGCCGTCGACCGGTCAGTCGATCGGGGCCATTTCCAGAGAGCAGAGCTCTCTGGACGGCCGACCTCCCGGTCGACCAGCCCACCAGCCAAAGGCTGTGTGCACGTCTGTGCACGTCGGTCGACCGGCTCGGTCAACCGACCTCTGCTACGGTCGACCGGTTCGGTCGATCGGCAGACAGCCTGGTCCAACTATTTAGGGATTGAAAACTTGTCTTTTTAACTTTGATTAAATCTCATAAAATCACATAAATTTCACAAAAATCAGTTCTTATTAGATCTTTGAAATACAAATATGTGTGATAAAAATTTAACACATATTTCAAACAATTTGAATCATTTTTGTGTTCTTGAAAATTTGCCTTAAACCTAAAACTGTATTTTCCAAAAACTAGAATTTTGAAATGGAAAACCATTTTCTTCAAAACTCATGCAAATACAAAAACATGATATTTAAACAACTTTTAAGCATGTTGTATATGGATATGATCCAATATACATGAAAGGTATTATATCTATGTTTTTGACATGAAATCTAAAAATAAGTTTTGTTTAAATACAAAACTCCAAACTCATGAAATAGATTATCAAAATAAGTTTTTCTAAATAGCTGAAGCACAGATGTATATAGATCAACTCTAATATATATTAAATCATGTAAACTTATTTTGATTCTATATATTCATGAAAATCAAGATCGGTTAAACTAAAAAATCTAAACATGAAACTTGTGTGTGTATTGTGAACTTGAGCATATCAATACTATCTACCTTTACACAAGATCTAAAAAATTTTAAACTTAACAAACTGATGTCTTCTTGTAGAACTCCGTCTCCAAGTCGACTCGATCCAAACGCGATCCAACGAGCTTTACTCCAACCGAGTGCTAGATGCAATCTTGACGCTCGAGCTCTTGAATCACCATGTGAAAAGCTCCAAAATACCTTTGTTGAAGCTAATTACCTACTAATATCTTAATCAAATATCTGAAACTAAATATCACAAGATTATTAGTAAACTATAACTACATGAGTTAATCATCATCAAAATTAGAGTGAAAGGCCTCTGGGCCAACAGTTTAATGATCATGTTATTAGTTATCAAGATTACTTAATGTGCATGTTACTTGAATCACGGGGATAACTCAGTGGTAGTCACGGTAACAATATCAACATGTGTAATCAGGATACCGGTATAAAAGGAATATATAATATCAGTGAACAGGATACCGATATTACAGGAATATGCAACAAGTATAACATGATGGTGTTGTTACCATGTGACAATATTTTTCTTGCAATTAATGGTAACATGGACATGATAGTTATCAGGTAGATATTAAATATAATCAGTCAAGTTTCTCAGGTAAATCAAGATATTCAGGACGAGTAATGACCTACTGTCATGAATGGAATAATCCGAGCAATGTATATAATAAACTTATATCCTCAAAGTCATTGATATATCCATCCTCTAAGTCATCAATAAATCAGATCAATCAATAGATATCATAAAACTCCGAACATGTAATATAGTCACCTATATCAATGAAATCATTCATAATAACTCTATCTTCATAACTGAAATAGTCAAGAATCAATCATGAAGTAATATATATATCCTCGAGATCAAAATCAGACTTATCCAACTATATTCAAAATCTTAACTAAGGAGTGTAACACCCTCGATCAACATGAAATCTTGATCATCTTTACCTCTAGTAGTCAGTATCAATAAGGTCATCAATACTCAGTCAAACTCATCAATGTGAAAATCCAGAAATAATAGCTCATAACAGTCCAAAATTTCATCCCATCATATACATCAGAGTCAAGGATATCATATTCACACGTCAGATCATAATCTAACCATTACACATCCCATCTACAAATCAATCAAGACTCCAATAAAAGAATATGAAGTTCAGGTCATTTCCAACTCTAAATAACTCTATATCGATCCAAAATCAAGAAAGTCAGTATATTAGTATAACAACTTCATATCTACCTATCCATATTATCCAAAAGAGTTCTAGTCAGAATAGTCACTAAACAATTTGTCCGATAAATATTATACATAAAATATGAATCTCTAATCATCAATCAATCAGCCTTAAGATCAATATACTTATATTCTAAGATTTCTCACAGCTAGGTCAATTACAAGATCAAATCTAGGCTAAAGTATACTACAACTAATCATGATCAATGGTGGTAGACGACTACGCATGAAATGACGTAGATCAACTAAATAAATAGTGTTAGCACTGAACGAGGTCTCATGAAGGAATATAGGTTAATATACTGGTATAATATATCAGATAGTCATATGAAATGATACAAGTAACCGGTAACAATAAAATAAAATTATTTCATAAAATTCTTGTTTCACAGAAAGAAGGAAGAACACTCACAAAATAGAATTATAGAAGGAAAAGAAAAGACTCACATAAACTCGATCCCAAATCCAAAGCACTGAAATCATAAGGCCCTGATAAATCTACATAGTTCTTTCAATAGGAATTGTTAGATTTTTAAAAGGATATTTTAAGGAGTTTAAATCTTGATTAATTAGTTTGGGAGTTAGAAATATGATTCTTTAGGTTTAATGAATTTAGTAGGTTTAATTTAAACCAATTTCTAATTTTTGTTAGATTTTTAATAGGCTTTAAATCATTAAAATACTTAACGGGTCTAGATTTACCATTAAGGAGAAATGGTTAATTTATATTGCTATTTATCTAAAAAATTTATCATATATTGTAGAAAAATTGTAGACTATTATTTATATTTTTTCTATTTTTTTGATATTAATAAATTATTTTAATAGGCAAATTCACCTTTCTTTCTTTCTTTCTTCTTTTCTTTTCTTTTTTTAATGCATCAGCCCAGGCCCCTCAGGCCCAGGCCGGACTAGGCCAGGCCCAGGCTTGGTCCGGGCTTTCCTTTTTCTTTTTCTTTTTTTTATTTTTTAAATAGGGCCTAAAGGCCCTATTGTTGTGGCCCAGGCCGGCCTGGCCCGGGGCTAGGCCAGGCCTGAGACTGCCCAGGCCGAGCTGCTCTCGCCTGGCCGAGGGCAGCGGCCAGAAATTTGTTTTTTTTCCATTTTTTTTGAAAATCTCAGATGTAAAATTTCAGAGAAAATTATGTAAATTAAAATTATGGGTTGGTATTATCTCACTTTTATTTTACTTGGATTTTACATTGGGTTTTGATGCATACAAAAATTCGTAGATAGCCCTAGTATTGACATGGTATTGAATAAATTATTTGTATTATATTAATTAAGAAAAATTAATTTACTTACCTGGATTTAATTTATTCAAATCAAGGCTTTGTGGACTATTAAAATAATAATCATACAAAAATTTTATTAGATAAGTTTTTAGGAAACAATAATTGTATCACGGTGAGTTTTAGCTGATTACTGAAATTAATAATTTATTCTTGTGGTTCTAATCTAATTTATTAATCTAATTTATTATTTTTCCTAAAAAACTAAAATTAAATTCACAATCTAGATTTACTTACTTGAGTTGTTTCTCCTTACTTTCTCCTCAATCCTTGTACCTCGAAACCCCTTTTTGTTCCCGATCCGCTTGAGGAGAAAGAAAAGATGAAAGTGGGGAGAGTTAGATTAGGGTTTTTTCTTGAGATAGAAGAGAGAAAGTGTTTGGGTCTTTATATAGGTTATTGGATATTTTAGAAATATGAATTCTAGTTAAGTTTAGATTGTTTAATTTAGTAGTTCAGATAAGAATTAAGAATTGCTAAAAATCTAAAGTAGATTCGGTTTAGATATGATTTTTGTTAGGATTTAAATTAGGATTAGTTAAGATTAAAAAAAAAAGATTTGATAAGATAAGATTTAGATTAGGATTAGGATTTTGGGTTAATGGGTAAGGATCTCATGATAATAGGTTATATATTATTGGGCTTTAGTTGAAAGAAATAAGTAATATGAAGAATAAGAAAGATAGTAGGCTTATGGGTTTAGTTTTTGGGCTTAGAGAAAAATAGAAAAAGATGAAAATAAGGAAGTGGGCTTGGCTCATGTGGGCTTACTATAAAAGGAAAACAAAACAAAAGGAAAAGGAGAATGGGTTGAGCTTTTGGGCTTGAAATGAAAATAATAATACTACACATTAAGTGTAGTAATAATAATTTAAAATAACTAAATATAAGCAATAAGAGTCTACAAGTCATACATAATATATACTAATAATGATATTAAATCAAGTTAATTAATAATAATAAGATAATAGGTAGAATCAGATAAATATTTAAAATTAATTATATTGTATTATTAAATAAGGGATATTAAATAACCCATGTCCTACTAGTTTTTTTCTTATAGGAAGAATTATTAGCTAATTCATTTTAGTATGGCAAAGGTTTAAATGTTACCAATATATGTAAATGAAATACATATAGTTTGAAAACTATTATAATTGTGAAAAAATCAATTTTTTGCACAAAATATCTAACACTTTAAACATTAATGTAATAATAGTGTTTACTTTTTAGGTCTTCGTGAATGATTTCTGATATCTTTTGAGCTCTTTTAAATCTTTAAGGGTAACTTTCTCACTTGGAACATATCAAATACTTTCAACTCGTTTTACTTCTATCTCTTAAGTAAGACAAAAGAGGGCACTAGTTATTACACTAACATTAAGGTAAAATACAGAAAACTCTCTCATACTATCAAAGTTTTGTCGTCCATTGTTTTTTACAGAAAATTCTCATGTTTTAATAGATTTTGTTAAAAAAAACTCAATGTGCAGTTTTTTTTTTTTTTTTTCTATATCCAATCCAATAAAACAAAAGAGCTAGCTTAATGCCAAATCAAACTTTGATAGCTTAAGAAGATTTTTGAATAAGCTAAATCAATAATTTTGCTTTTTTCTAATCATTCTCTTTTCAGATGCAATATTTGTGCAATCCATTTTGATTCTGAGACATGTTTGGTTGCAGGAAATCTTGTGGAATCACTGTATCAGTTTGTCATGTCGGAAGTTTTTCAACTCTGAGTTTAGATCATTGACTGTGAAAAATTTTAATGATTATTTGGGCCGTATAAATCTTATATGTGTTGCTTTTTTTTATTTCGTTCGTGGGAGGGAAAAGACTCGAGAAGTCACTGTAGCTACAGTGATACCACGTAAAACACGTTGATTTGACATCTGTCAGGTTCCGTGATTTCATCAAAACCTCTGAACACGCCCCCTCGACAATGACATAGGATGAATCTTCAAACTTTAGCGACAACTCACATTGTCACATTCTTCACGAGTTATCAAATTTTGAAACAATTTTGGCCTCTCAATTTCGGACACAAGGGATCCACTCACATGCTACTGGATCAAATCAGCGAATAAATTAAGTAGCACGGCCCTCCCGTTGGCATCAAAATGGGTGCGCAAACTAATTTTTCAAAATTTTTGGAGATTATTATTATTTTTTAATTACATATCAATTCACACAATTTAATACTAAAATGTGTTACTTGCTAGGAGTAAATACATTTCTCTCCAAATTTAATTAAATTTGAGATTATCAACACTTTTTTTGAAAAATTAAGATGATAAATTTTAGGGATAAAATTTAAATTGAAAACCACGGCCTATAGTCAAACATGCATGACTCATGCCACAATTTTAAATTGTACGGTAGGACACGGAGTCGTTGTGGGGACAAAGAATTAGGTTCAAGTCTTTAATAAAAAATAAGAAAAAAATAAAATAAAATCGATAACAAGATAAAACAAGTGAAAAATAGCAAAAAGTACTAAAAAACACCTATCATTCTCTTTTCTTAAAAAAACCAAAAAGCTAGGGATATAGTAAAATTCACCGACTTGGGGTAATTAATCAAAGTGTGTTTGTTGAAGGGAAAAATGAGAGAAAAAGTAAGAAAATGAGCAGTAGTTTTTTTTAGTCTCTTCCACAAAATAGAGGAGGCAAAAAAAAAAAAAAAATCATGATACGTGCCAATCATGCTCACATACACATTAAAAGGGGGCTACATGCAAAATTCACCACCCGGCCTCTTCTATTTAGACCCTTCTCTGTTCGCTTTGCCTCACTCACGCTACACTCTCTCTTAAGCCAAAAAAAAAAAAAAAATGGCAACTCTTTCAGTACCCGCTGCCGTCCCATCGGCTGCCGAGGACGCCGAGCAACTTCGAAAAGCCTTCATTGGTAAAAACCTCGACTTTTTAGGGCTAGGTTTAGGGTTTCGTTGCTCTCTTTGATTTCTTGTGGGAAAAAACCCTCTAATTTTGTCTCGATCGATCGCATTGTTGTTTGCTGTGTTAGGTTTGGGAACGGACGAGAAGACTATCGTCTCGATCTTGGGTCACCGTTCGGCGTCGCAGCGGATTCAGATACGCCAAGCGTACTCTGAGAAGTACGGTGAGGATCTGTTCAAGTCTCTGGACAAGGAGATCTCTGGTGATTTTGAGGTATTGTTCGATCTCGTTCGTGTTCTTTTTGTTTTTTTTTTTTTTTTTGAATTATGTGGTCTGATCGTGGATTAAGAACATAATTTTTTTGGATGAGTTTTGCAAAGAAATGATTTTTATTAATTATTTGTGACTAGCTGGGATTCAGTGAGTTTGTGGATGATTTGTGCTGGAATATGGTATACTGTTTATTTTCTATTTAAGCAACATTCTAAAATAAATTTGTAAAAAAAAACTGATTTTGTCCCTTGTTAGTTGAATTTCTGACTGATTTTGAGAGATATGGGTCCTTTCACAGTGAAAAGGGCAAAAAGTATGGCCATTTCACTTAAAATCAATCCTAAGGATGTGACAAATAAACACAAGCGACATTTTTTCTAAAGCTAATAACTTTTCTGGTTTTTTGAGGTTCATCAATCTTACCAACTAATCAAATTAGAAATTTGCATAGTTGAGGCTACTTGAATTTAACTTAAGGCTAAAGATGCAAGCAATTAAAAAGTTTTCCCTTTTCCTAAAGTTCTTTTTTGAGTTATGAGTCAACTAACCAAGTTATTCTCAGTCGTGTTGAGAGTAAAGAGTAGTGCTGCCATGGACTTTAGAATTTTGCCAACTAACCAAGTTATTCTCAATTGTGTTGAGAGTAGAGAGCGGTGTTGCTATGGACTTTTGATCCCGCGGAAAGGGATGCATTTTTGGCGAATGAGGCATCAAGGAAGTGGAACCCCGGCAACCGTGTGCTCATCGAGATAGCTTGCGCCACGAGTTCAGGGCACCTGTTTGCAACAAGGCAGGCATACCATGCCAAGTACAAGAAATCACTTGAGGAGGATGTTGCCGCCCACACCAGAGGGGACTTCCGCAAGGTATCTAACTTGTACACAGTTCTTAATATTATGGAAGCTTTTCACTTGCAAAGAAATTTCTTAGTTAACATAAACTGTGATTGTTACTCATTTGAGTGCAAAAAATATACTACAGAGAGATTTTTTTTTTTTTTTTTTGGTTTTAGCTGACTTGGATGATGAATGATGATGGTTCAGTACAGAATTTAGGAATTCATATTAATCTGCCTCTGAATTGTTAGCACGAGTATTATGTTTAATAGATGTAAGATGCTGCCTACTGGGCTGATGTAGCCTTTTCCATTCTATGATGAGGCAGCTGAAGAATTCATGGGTGCCAAAATAGGATCAAGGTGTGAAAGGGACAATATATCTGGATCATAGACTATTGCATGAACCTGATTTTGGTCTGTTCACATCTTGTGGGAAGGATTTGGTAGTTGTAGTGATTATTTTCATTATTCGTTAGCAGTCCTCTTTGCATTCTGTCACGGTCACACCTGACCATATCTCACTGTCAACCATCTGTGAGTCTGCCCCAAATTATTTGCAGTAGGTCTTGCCATGAAATTTCATATAGCCAGTTGGTGTTTACAGATGAAACTATTCAGTGGAATAAAAAAAAACTTTGAAAACCCAGGTGGTCCTTGGTTTCATGCTACATTTTAGTGTATTTACCTCTGCTATGTCACAAGTTAATTCTCTTGTTCAAAATGGGATGCAGTGATGCCTACATATTTCAGAAGCCTGGACCTTTACTTTCCATGCAGTGTGAGATAGAATTGAACTTTAGAACGGCAGGTGGTAATTGTGAATTTGCATAATGAATTTATAGCATTTACTTGTTCCTTTCTCATTGTCCAGCTTTTGGTGCCACTGGTTACTGCCTTCCGCTATGAGGGTGGAGAGGTTAACATGACACTGGCAAAATCAGAGGCCAAAATATTGCATGAAAAGATTTCTGACAAGGCTTACAATGATGAAGAGCTTATTAGGATAATTACTACCAGAAGCAAAGCTCAACTGCTTGCAACATTCAATCACTACAACAATCAATTCGGTCATCCAATCAACAAGGTATAAGCTACATTTCTGATGTTTGTATCTCTCTTTCTTCTTTTTGTTCCCCTGTCATACTGCTGCTTTGCTGAGCTCCATTCACTGGAAAATGTTTGCATCGTAAGTTAAGAGGTTGACTTTTGGATTTATCCTCTCAGGATTTGAAATCTAATCCCCAAGATGACTTTCTTGCTGCCTTGAGGGCAACCATTCGCTGTGTCATCTGTCCTGCAAAATACTTTGAGAAGGTCATCCGTCTTGCAATAAACAAGATGGGAACTGACGAGGGGGCTCTTACGCGTGTTGTAACCACGCGTGCTGAGGTGGATCTGAAAGAGATAAAGGAGATTTACCAGCAGAGAAACAGCATTCCCTTGGAACGTGCCGTTGCTAAGGATACATCAGGAGATTACGAGGCAATGCTTCTTGCGCTTTTAGGGCACGCGGAAGCTTGACCAGTGAGTGCTAGCTTGGCAAATCCTTGTAATGTCCATGTCAAATGAGAGAATAAATATCCGGGACTGCTTGTTCGTGTCCCTCTGGAGTGAAATTAATCATGTTGCTGTTGTCTTGGAGTTTATCTAGTGCGGTGAAGTGTCTAAACTGTATCTCAGCAGGCTGGATCAAAACTTATATGTGATTGTGGCATGTGCTTTTCTTCTGTGTCAATATACATGGGCTTTACCTACTAGTATGTATGACCTTATTTTGCTGTTGATTGACGCATGCCTTTTGTGAAGTTTTGATGTGTTTGTTCCACTTGCAAAGCACTTTGAGCTTGTTTGACAAGTTGAGTAGTATTGAGTTTCATTTCGGAGAATTCATGCATTTGGCGTGTTGGGTTCATGCCTTAGGGGACTGAATACCAAGATTATTTAGTACTGGGGATCTCAAATAGGGAGATGATACTATAAAATTTTGAGGTTTTGGATTTTAAATTAATGCAATTGTTTTGCAAGGAGACAAGGGTTCACAAAAGTTTATCCCTGAACCCTTGAATCCAATCCAATCCAATCCAATATTCTACAGCAAGAGGTCAGGATAGAAAAAGAGATGTGAAATAACAGCATTGTAATTTGTTTGTTGGAATATTAGTAGTACTAAAAAACATAAATAAAAGGTTGGCTTATCTTTCTTGAGATCATTATTGTGAGTACATATAACTTGCAGGCTTATAAGACGTAATCACATATGATGACAGGGGATATATGGGATGTAATGAAATGTATGTATATATGGGATGTATGGACATGGGATGTAATGGCATATGATAACAAACTGTGTTACCGATAAGTATAAACTATATGTGTTATACCCCTTACAAGCATCCAGCATGTGCCGAGACTACAAATTGGATGAAGCACTTTAAACATGGACTCCATGTTAGAATTTATTTTGTTTACCAATTTTTATCATTTTAATCCACTAAACAACGACACTTGACTATATTAAATTGACCTTTGGAAATCTTTTAACCTTTTGATCTAGTAATCTCATGAGTTCTAATATTAAAATAATTTAATTTTTGTATTCAATTGACATTTGGAGAAGTGTGGAATCATTCTTTTGAGCCAAAAAGGTTGATGTAGAATCTAGAGATCACAATGAAGTATTCTAATCACAATTCAGATGCTAATCAGGAATTTCTACATATGTTTGTAAACTATTTAGTAGTTCATCAATGTATTATAGCCTTACTATTATTGCTTGCACCATTGCCTCGCAGAATATTATATCACTGTATCGATGGGTTAGCCTGTTGGTAAGACTCTTCCTCTCAAGAGGAGGTTTTAAGTTAAATCCCCCAGTCCCAGTCAAATTGGGGATTAATTTGGATAATTAGTGAAGGGGCGTGTGTATAGACTGGAGGGTGACCTCCATTCTATTTCTCGAAAAAGAAAAGAAAATAATATTATACCACCATGATAAAGAACCACTATTAATATTTCAATCAAGGTCATGTTTGTCAATAAGTAATTACAATTATTAAGATTGAAAAAGTTTAAGAATTCCCAAAGGATAAGGAAAGAAAAATTTACAAAGAAACTTTAAACATGGATGGCAACGTGGCAACCTTTTATGTGGCAACATTTTAATAACAAATAATGGCCTATAACTGAAAATTTGTTTGCATTCTTATTTATTAAGTTGAATTTCAAGTAAGAAATATTTGCACTTCTGATCCAAATTTTGTGTCTAATCTTAAAGCCCCCTTCCAAAAAAAAAATCTACCATGCATAGTGTTCGAATTGTACTGAATGCTCTTACATATCCAATTTATCTTCAGTAATATTTCTGTAACGTTAATGTGATTTTCTCATTACACATGTATAATCAGATATGATATCAATTATATATATTATAATAATCTTTAACAAACTTAATTAGTAGATCACGCGCTTGATTAGCTCATATGTTGTTTTCTTGAGGGGTGTCATCAACAATTCGGATAACTAGTCTGTGATCTTCCTTCTTGTTACATAAAAAAAAATTACAGAAAATATCGATATAAATCCACCTAACCGAACTCACTTATCCAATAGTCTCAATCAGAAAAATCCTCTCATCCACCAATGAGAACTGGCTCAGATGATAATAGTGTGGATTTTAGATTGTGGGAAGTCTCATATTCAAGTTGTTCAGACTCTGGCCTTTCAGCAAATTAGGAGAAAAGAAAAGAAACGGTGCCATGAATAGTTCAAATAATTATTCACTAAGATGTCTCAAGTGGTGGACATGAGATAGGCTGCAAAGATCCCAGGTCTGGATGGTCATAGAATGAGCATGTTGAGTTACATGTCATGTGGAAATTGTGTTATGTGAATGGAAATTGCATGGGAAATAATTAGCATCAAATAAAATTGGCAAGTATTGGATCTTGCATTAATATAATTTGGTTCAAAAAAAGACTTATTTTAGAAGGATTGTATCCTTGAACCCTTAAATCTACTTTGAATTATGCTATACTTAGAAGGCTTTTGACAGGAATGCGAGGAAGGAATGAAGAGATGTGCTTCGATGATGTGTCAATGATAAATTTTTGTTTTCTGTTGGGATATTGGGGGAATACTAGAATTATTAAAATTTTGAGTCATTTAAAAGTATAAATAAATTTCATATAGTTATGCATCTACTCTGAGATTTGTTGTTTGAGATTTGTTGTTATAAATAGGAAATTTGAAAAAATTACAAGATTGATTTTGTTTAGTTCCTAGAAAGTGTTAGGAAGCAAAATATTGAGGATTTGTTGTTTCTCAGAATGATTATTAATTAAATTAAATTAATGATTGGTTATTCTTTTATGACTATTAATTAAATTTATTGATTAATAAGTAGTATTTTGTCTTCTATTACTCTTTTTTTTGCTTAATTTTTCTTCTTTCTTTCTTAATTGGATTAATTATTGTCATAAGGAGAAAAGGAATTTGAGAAGGAGCTTAGAGTTTCTTTTAAGGAATTTGTGAGAATTAATATTGTCATAAGAGAAAAAGGAATTTGGGAAGGAGCTTAGAGTTTCTTTTAAGGAATTTGTGAAGGAGCAGCTAACTTAGAGTTGAGCGAGCTTTTATGATGTGAACATTTCAAAATGTTAACATTTTATTTTCATCTTTTTGTAAAATCTCGATTTGATTTGAAGTGATTGTAATAGAATTTTAACCCATCATATGAAAGTAAATGCAAATGGGTTATTATTAGACTAGATGCTTAATACAAGTAAAACTTGAGCTTAAAATTAGTAAATTATTATGGGCCTAAACTTGACCTGAAACATAATGGTAAATGGTTAGACTATTTCATATATCAAAACCACACACACATTTTAGACTGTTAGACTACATCATATATAAGTAGTGGAGTGTCATCTTCCCACCTCAACCATTCGCACAGCATTGTATGATTGAAATCAACATGTATATTGAAATCAACATGTATAAATATAAAGTAGATTGTCAATTACCTCTTTTTAGTCAAATTTATATAAATATTCAATTATCATCCAGTTAAAAATATTCAATTTTACATCTTTAATATTTTTAGAAATAACATAACTTTTTAAAGCAATTTAGAAGTAAAGTATATTCTACTACCATAATTGAAAAAGGCGCATTTGCAAGATAGATTTGAAAATTTTCTACAATAAGTAATAAATAATTTTGATACAAATATAAGATACCTATCAAATTAGGATGCTAGTAAAACCTGACAAATCAGAATATCTCAATGTAATTAGAATTTCAATAGAATAAAACCCATCACATTAGAATCTCATAAACTTCCAGCAGAACTGTATATTTATTGGCACTATTAAAATATAAAATATTACTCGAAACCCTCACAATAACTTTGGGATTTTAATACAGTGGAGAAAACTTTAATTGTTATTGTAAATCATATAATCGAATCATCGGTGAATAAACCATCACAATTACATCACAGCATTCAGAAGAAAAGAATGGAATGTTGTTACAACAAAAAGCATAACCTTGATAAAATCAACTTCCACCACTTACAGTAGCAGGAATCTAAGAGACCATATAGTACTGTTATTATACTGTACAATTGCACAAAAGCAACTATTTCGGCATCAGGCAGAAACACAATAAGTTCTACCTAGAAAACAACATAGAAAAATACATATAATGTGCATGATCTTCATCGAATCATGGACATAAACACATGAAATTAGCTGACAGCAAAATTTCTTATTTGTACAACCCTACAACACCACAGCTGCGCGGAGACTGAAGCACGGGACACGTACAACATGAGTCTGATTGCAAACGCTTCATTTATAGGCTAAGACTAGTAAAACAGTTGGAGGACAACAACACAGGCTGCTTGTTTAACTTCCCCAGCCCCAGAATGTACACTCACTTCCTCAGCTGGGTGCGAGAGAAGATCCGCTTGCAGTACGGGCTGGTTCGAAGGCCTGAAGCATGAGGACGGATGGCGTTCACCAAGGCAGTGTGAAGAGGACCCTGAAGAATGAAATAGAGAAAGAGCGAGGTCAGAAAATCTGTATTGCATCGGAATTTGAAACATGTATGTAGATCCGAACACTGGAGATGGAGACCTTAGTATATGTCAAGGCAGATTGGATGACATAATTGGCGTAAGGGTCTTGCAGTAACATTTCAAATCTAGTAACTGAGAGGAGCTCAAACACAATCATTGCTTTGTCATGGTCAGAGAAAAATCTGAGACATTTCTCCACCACATTACTGCTGAATTTTTGGGTCGAGAGGTGCACATAGCTGCCTTCATACACAGATGCCAAATGCTCCGGCACTAATGGAATCCTTTGGTCAAGAAGAAATTGAACAACATAATTTCTGAAACAAAACAAAAAAACAGTCTTGATGAGAATCCTGCTTCAGAAAATGGAATTCACAGAAGAATCTGGGAAACTAAAAGCATACCACTGCCTTCAATTGTGAGATATTTTCACACAGGTCAAGTTTATTATATGCTTAGCAGTAGTAATTTAGTGAATTCAACAAAGTTAACAGCAACATACCCAATCAGTCTTGCTCCTGTGCTGATTTTTGTGGAATGATATTGTTGGAGAGATAGGGGCATCATGTTGACTAGTAGTTGTTTGATTATACCTTGTTAGTTGGATCCGAGAATATAATAATACTATATTCCTCATTCTAATTTTATGAAATATGTCTGTAACCATGTTATAATTCTTTTCTTAATGCTAATTCCTTGAGAGAGTAATTAAGTCAATTGCGACCCACATCATCACTCGCTAATTCTTCATGAAATAACCTTCAAGTTACCTGGCAAAGGACAACCCACCCTCAAACACCTTTCTGCCTTTAGTGTCCCTAGGCTATCCTTCTCACGGTTGCAAGTGCCCTAATAGGCACAGTTGAAGGGGCAAGTAGGTTAGCATCTACATTCTCCATGGCAAGGCAAGATTTTATGTACAACAAAGCAAAGGTTGAAGTTAACAATAGCAGCCAAGAACCCATCATGCTAAAAGTTTAGTGCTACCTTATTGGACAAATCCATTTCATCAAATGGTGCAGTAATGTAACACTAGTGTCACCAAATTATGGATGGATCTAACAAAAAAGGACAAGTCCTAGAGCTAAATTATAACCTATTAAGGACCATTTACATAAATCATTAATGAAACCAGTTCCAGTATAGCCTTAGAACATCACAAATAATATAAACAGTGGAGCAAGTGGAGGATTAGTAATGGTGGATGGACTACTACTAAAGCTCCAAAACAAAACAATGGGAGAAGTATTAAATCTACTTTCAACATTTTGCACACAGTAATATACCCCTATATATTTAAGGATACGAGATAGCTGCCAATGTTGGAAATTTCCTATGCTGGTGGCTCAAAATCACATGGACAATCTTAATGCATGACCAGCACCATTCATCATGATGACCATAGCTTAAATGTGGGTCAGTGAAAAATCACAATGACTGGAGGCCACTCGTTATGTGTTCGGTCTTCTAAATGATCAGGCTAAAAAGACAGGCGTTGAAATCATACTCTCCCACATATGTTTTAGTGCAGGCAGAACTTGATGAACGGTGTGAATCATCCATTGGGCTGGTGCACGTTTGCTTTTGAGCTCCCAATGCAGGTATCTCCTGCAGTTCATATCCCTTTTACACACACCAATAAAACACACTGTTTGCAAGGACACCCACAGCCAAACGACAACTTATATCCCTTGTACCCGCCATACAAGCAAACAATAAAAGGTTTTTTTTTTTTTTTTTTTTTAGATATATACCCCTCAAATCTTTTGGTAGTAAGAGATTTATCCACAAACCATTGATGTTAGAAGTTTATCCTCCAAATCTTCTAGATCTTAACACCTTACCCCCCCCCCCCCCCCCCCCTTTAGAATAAAAAAAGAAAATATTCTAATTTGATTCTAACAATTTGCCATTTTTTAAAAATAACTAAAATTTTATTTTAAATGATAAATTTTATTTTAAATGATAAAATACTTTATCCCAACTTAAGCCTATAAAACTCATCTCATTTTCTATCTATTTCTCCTCCACTTTTTTCTCTCAAATCAAATATATTTCTATTTCATTCATTTATCATAAAAAATCTATATCAAATCATTTTCACATACCATAAGAAAATTGAGAAAAATTTCAAAAAAAAATTAAAGTGAGATTTGAGAGAAAATTTGGAGGAATTTTAGATTTAAGGGGATTGAGAGAGAGAGAGAGGAGAGGAAGGGGGGGGGGGGGGGGGATAAGAAGAAGAATGAAGGAGAGGAAGAGCGTAACAAGTAAAACATTCTTATTTCATTCAAAAGTTAACTGGAGTAATTTTTGAGATCTAAAAGATTTTGGGGGTAAATTTTCTAATATCAAATATTTGAGAGGTAAATTTCTAAAATTTAAAGATTTCAGGAGTATATCTAAAAAAACCAATATTAATACTACACTAAATTAGTTGGAAGAATATTATAAAATTAGCAAATTTCTATATGATGTATAGAACAACCTAAAACTGAAGGAAAAAAAAGAAGGAAAAAAAAAAAAAGAAACCTGGGGATTAAAAGAAAACATAAGTAATATATGAAGAGCTGACATGGCTATACATAATCACGACCTTTAACATCAAAAACAGAATGCTCATTCCAATACGATGAGAATGGAATAAGACTCTAGAGCTATTGAAAACAGTAGAAAACATAGAAAAATAATAGTTTTTTCTTCCCAAAAATATAGTGATCTAATTGCATTCTAATGACAATTATAAAATTAAAATTCAAATATCTGTGTTTAAAAGCTGACAAGTTCATGAATGTGTAAAACAAGTGAAAAGGAATCAGAGCACAGTACCAAATGATGACACTCTCTGTCAGGTTAATGAGAATAGAGGCTTGACAAACATGTACTGTCTGGCTACATTAGCCAGTGAATACGATTAAGGGATCCATTATCATGTAGAATTTTGGCTCATATGTCATATGGGGTATCTGAAGCAACATAGCGAGGCTTATGAGTGTAGCATGATGCAGTAATACTTTTTCTAAGTAAAATACAACTTTATAATCTCTCATATGATCACAAATCAACACAGACCTCCACCCAAAGCACCTATAACTAATGTTAAAGTCCCCATTTTTAGTCTAAAATTCTCTCGTCAGTAGAAAATAAAACAACATTTTTTCATTCTCTATGGAAAAGAAATGGGTATATGCTGATAAAAATTGGCAAGCTGTCACGGGTCAGAATAACTCTCGTGAAGATAAAATTATGCAAGAAGTTTAAGAGATATTCACCCAAATGCGTCTTGAGCCAGCAGGAGACCATTGGCACAGATCTCATGTGCCAAATATGTTTGATATTCTCCAGAGGAATAAGCTATGCAGCGTTGCATGACACAACATCCATTTCGATGAGTTCCAATATCAGCGCAGTAATTTGCAGCAGCCTCAAAAATAAACTGTACCAAACAAAGCCATGTTTTGTATATGAGAGAAATAAGTAGAACAGTTTAAAGATAAAGTTTACTCCTGAAATGATCTAGATGATTATAGAAGTACAATGGACACCAGATGTATAATCATCAGCATTGAGAAAAAGGAGCCAAAACAACTCAAGTTCACAATTTATCATCGATCTTGAATCGAAGAGCTCAAATGGAGATCAACATTTCAAAAGGAACCACAAGTTTTTTAGAGTTGCTATGCTAGTTATTGTCAAATTTGATTGTTGCCTTCCCACTGAAACAATTGTAAAATGCATACATCAAAACCATAGAAGAAATGAGACAGTTAGCAAAAGCCTATACAAGTGAAACGATGGTGACTCTGATGTGAATTCAGGGGTAGCCCCACAACCGGATCGACTGGGGTGGCACAGTAGAAACGAACCACAGGATCTACTAAGACAACGTGAAGAAGAGAACAAGAATATATTGTAAAGTTGATAGAATGCCAACACACAATATAACGTGGTTTCACCAATCAATCAGATCGTGTGTACGTCCACGAGAGAAAGGGGGGAAACTTTATTAAAATTTTAAGGGAGTACAATAAGAATTACTTACACCTCACGCTGAGAAAATCACAAACTCTGGTCACCAAGAACAGCAAACCCTCGTGGCTAAACTTCTCTCACGAATATCTCACCTAGATGAATTACACTCTTAGATATTACAAATTCATTGGATTCTCTGAGAATACATTGAAGGTCACCCCTAAGAGGTTATTTATAGACCATAAAACTCTCCTAATTTTAAACAAACTACTTCAATTAGAATAAAACAAACATGAATTCAACTCGAACTCAAAAGACCTTCAATCAGAATAAAAAAAACTTGAATTCAACTCGGACTCAAAACAGATCCAGAAAAGAAAACTGTCAAATCTGATATTAATTAACCTTCACGGCATATTCATGTCATATTCCTAACAATCTCTCTTGACTTGAATACGTAAGTTCGGGAATAGCCACCATATTCCATGCGTTCGCATTCACGCACAATTGAATAAATTTGACTTCATCTCTATCTCACTCTCTCTTCTCCATAACCCCCTCATGGGGTTCACAACTTGATTAGGTCGAATAAGTTCATGCCCAACCTGAACTTTATTACCCGATGATATCCTTAATATACATAAGATGTATGAGAATTTGCTCCACCATAAGAGTAATGATCTGAAATACCTTATTGTGTGCCTAGTCTCAATCTCCCTTCGGGGTACATTGAACATCCGAGCTCAAAATTCATCGTAGTCTCCGATTGTTCCACAACTATCGCTTTTGAAGCTGAAGATAACTGCAATCTACCAACTGTAATCTTCAAATTTCGCAACATATATACATTGACGACACGTTCAGCTTGAAACATAACATGGGCTTCTTTGAAAACTTTCATAAGATTACCTTTCGAACTGAAATAGAACTCTTCTCTATGTAGGGTTCCAAGAGAGATGAGATTATATCTTAATTCGGGAACATGACGAACGCATAAGAAAATAACACTAACTCTGATACTAGTTTGTTGAAATAGTGAGCTTCTAATGCAAGTATAAAGAGATTAAACAGATAACAATAATAAGCTGATAAAATTAAAGAGAACAACACGTCAAAGATTTAACGTGGTTCGGTCAATGTGACCTACGTCCAAAGGAGAAGACAGCAAAAAAATCTACTAATCAAAATGTAAAGAATACAAGAGATTACAACTCTAATCTCACTCACTCAAACCCACAAAACTCAATTTACAAATAGGAATAAATGAAGAGGATTTAATAAAAAGGACTCTCTTTTACTCCCTACTAATCTCTTCATTCTCCATCTTGTAAACCCTCTCTTATATAGAAAAAAACTCACACATCAACATCACATAAACAAACAAATTCATAAATGCTTAAGGTGGCCATAGCATCTCTTTAGGGTAGCTAAATCTTTGGGGTGGCTAATTAATGGATTAGGGTGGCTACTAATCCATTAGAGTGGCTGGAAAAAATTCAACAAATGTAGACTACTTGGGGAGGTGGTATGTCAAGTCATTGTCAACACTGGAAGCCCTCTCCAACCTGAATATCCAAGATTTCCTATATCCATATCGTATCATATCCATATCTCATACCCATACTAATGCAACATAGAAGCCAATTAACTTGCTGCTGCAATGTTAGGAGCTTGAAAATTATATATGAATAAATAGCACAAAGTAATTTATTGTTAATGCACACTTTATTCCATCCTTTGCTCGTAATTATTGTTAATGCACACTTTATTCCATCCTTTGCTCACCAGCATGTATAATTCTTCAACGTCTTTTACGTCTAGCTTATGGCAATTCACTCACAACTTGAACCACCACAAATGTGGAGCATTTCCTCTCAAAAATCCGTTCCATTAAAAGGGGTTTGTATTGCCCTATTACTAAAAAGAACTTAATTTATAGTATGAATCAATATCTAAAAATTGGCCTACAATTGAAAGGTCTCTCATATTATTTGAAGCAGAAATGTTTCACGATAAAAAAGACTCAACATTAACCAGATGCTACTAAAAAGCATATCCGAAGTTGCCAAAAGAGTCAAAAAGGTGTAAAATTACTAGAAGACCAAATATATTTATCTAATATTATCAAAAGTATTACCCACCGGCATATCCCAACGAGTAAAACAAGTGGGACTCATATCACTTCGATATTAGTGAAATGCATGGATCCACCTACTTTAATGTTAGGTATGCCCGTGGGCAAGGGGGATACGGGTATGAAAATTATTTACCTATTATCAAATATTCAATATTACTTAGAGATGTTAAGAGGACAAAAACTTGCCTTGGTTTGTTTAGTGCAGGCCGAGAGATGTTAGCTTTCAATAATGTAGATTATTCACAAGAGGTATCATAACAGATTATTTGTTCAGAACCTGATAGAGCTCCAAGGGTGGCGCCAGGGGTAGCTTTAAGGTAAGTTTAGTTTTCAGTTCAGCTACTGATTAATATGTCCTCCTGTCCAACCGCTTATTGGTCGATCCCTGGCCTGCTGTCTTTCTCAGTCATCTGTCCATTAGTTCGAGTCTATTTCTCCGCTTTCTGAGTCCACAACGTCGAGGGGTTACGGGCTATGTAGGCTTCTCCACAATAAGTCGTGTCATCAAATGCGTTAATTGTCCTTCTTTTAGGGCCTAGGACTAGCTACTTGACTAGAGCAAGGCAATTTTCAAAATGTGTTGAGAGTTTCCAAATGTTACTGTCAACGAAATTTATCAAAATCACCAAAATAATCAAAATCACCAAAATAATCAAAATTTTACAGGATGTCTAAACATGATGAAAATTGCCAAAAAGGGTAAAAGTCTCAAAAAAAAATTATCCAAATGAACATTCACATGCCAAAAGCTACGAAACATGCTGACAAGTCTATAAATTAGGAAATTTCAAAATGAATCTACAACGCTATAAACTATGAGAAACTGCAAATTAGATAAACAAATCTCTAAGGTACCAAATATTTCAAATTCAACCGCAACTTCCCTAAGTTGGAACTAAGTTCCAAATCTTCGAATTATATGGACCACTAAGTACCTATACTGGAACTAAATTACTAATACGCAAATCCTGTACACCACTACATCCCTCAATTGGAACCAAATTTTAAGTATACAAATTCTATCAACTATCAAGTCCCTAAACTGGAATTTGAACTCAATTCTAAACCCAAGTTCCATTTCGCTAAAGTGGGCTCTAAATCTCAAATATAAAAGACCTGTACCTCACTGGACTGGAATAAAAAAAAAGTTCTGGTAAAGATGTCCTGTCTCTATTAGAAAATTTACAAAACATTTTCTTGTTTGTGGACGTACTCTGCATCATAAAATCTACCAAAAATTATTATCTAGTAGAAATGTCCTTTCTATTGCCTATCCCAAAAGCCCTCTCCGTGTAAGAAATGTATCAAAATTTTCTAGTCAGTAACAAGATTCCTTTGTCTATTAAAAAAAATCCACAAACTGTATTTTTTATGTGAAATTCCTTTCCAAATCAAAAAATCATAACCAATATTTCTTTTTTCTACATTAGATCATATTCTAAATCCCATTCCTAGATCATATAAAGAGTCTGTTATTGGTATTGTTTTTGGTCTTTCAATGTAGCAACACCTAAGACGTTATAGACACTCTAAAACCAAGTTTCCACATCAAATACTCACATTATAATACTGGTGCAAAATTCAAGTTAATAAAGAAATTTATAACCCATTAATTGGAGGTTCCTTTGGTTCATCCCAAAAAGATAATTAAGAATAGACTTTTGAATCTATTACATATATGTAAGCCAACTTTTAGTATACCTCTACTTTGTAGAGGTGTCTCAAGGATTAAACCAAAAATCAATTATCATATGGTTTTCTATTCATCCTAGAGGGTAAACCCTTTTAGGGTGAGTTTTGTGAAAGAAGAATTACTCCAATTATAGTACAACTAGGTAAGTTTAAAATCAAACACATAATCACTTCAAGATATTAATACTTCTTAGAAAAAAATATATATCTAGAGCAAAAAAATTAAGAGGAAAAAATAGTAATACATATAGATGAAATGCCCTGTGAATTGTGTCCTATAAGTGACCTTATTGGTAAAATTCCATAATACCCTCAGTTTGATCAGCAAAATTAAAAATGAAGTTCAGTGGTATTTTTAAAACATAATGTGCAACTTATAATTTGTAATGAATATCTACAATTACTGGGGTACTGAGTAAAATAACAAGATGTCTGGAAAAGAAATAGTTGTTCTGGATAAATGTGGTTTTATGGAAAAGTTAGATGTGTAGAGAAATAACAAAATATATCTTTTTTTATACTTTTAAATACGTGACAAAATATTTTTGGATACTGTCAAATAGTAACAACCTTTTGATATATCTAACCACTACTTAAACACAAATAACATTTTTTGGCAATAACAAACATTTTGAGAAAATAAGAGAAATGTTGAATATATACATACGAGAAACATCCAAGACCACCAACCAATGAAAAATGCTGATGATAAACATATATATCTATTATCCATACCTTATTATCCTCGGTTGAGAGCGACAGCAAGCAGCGTTGCACAACATGATTTCCATTTAGGTCCTTCATGAGATTGACGAAACCTGGTCCAAGGGCTGAAACAACCAGGTTGATTTGCTGCTGGGTTCCAAGAGTCTCTATCAGCTTCTGCACGGCCCTTGTCCTGAAGAAATATAAGAATTCCCCACAGCTAATTAGATATAATAAACAATATACAATCCCAAAGCAAGTAAGTGTTAATATTCAATCGAGCTGGCACAAGTCAGAAAACTTGGAAGGTGTCTATGTATAATTTAAATAAGAGTAAAAAGTCCCAATAAATATTATAACAGTATCACATGAAACAGAAGTAAGAATCTGAAGGTAAGACATATAATCTGAAGTAAGAATACAAGCTAAAAGAAAAGCAAGCCGGCATAGGTATTAGATGACTAAACTTGAGCAGTCAGAAACTGGATACAAAGTCTCCTTCCAGAAAAAGAATTGAGCCAAACTGAACTGTCAAAGTAAAGGGATTGTCCAAGGTGTCCTTAGTATGTAAACAGAAACCATAACGAAACAGTATAATGTTCTGAAGTAAATTGATTCTTTAGTAGGACTTTTGAAATATAATTATTAGATGAATAAGAAAATAGGACCTATACAATACAAGTAGTGACCAAATTCAACAATAAACCTAATGCGCTTGCGCTAACACCAAACTTTATCTCTTAACATGCAATCTTCGAAACAAGTTTAATAATCAGAAAAACTTGGCAATACACATTCGTATCCAGAGCACATAATAGAATCTAAATATCGAAAGTTATAATCGAGCAAATATAAAAATAGCAAGGATTAAGAATTTAGAACCTAAACAGGAAAGAAACTAGTTTTATATCATAAAGAAACTAAGAACATGCACACCCAAATTAGGACAGTACCAACACAAATCTGACATATCCTTGAGCATTCAAAAATTAAACCAAAAGCACCAGCATGCAACCTAGGAAGTAGTCAATAATCAAATGAAACCAGCAATGCTCGCGAACATGATACAATCTAAAGTGCAACATGTATTCTAGAGTATAACAAAGCCACTAATAGAACTAATTAATGGAAGGAGAAAAAAACAGTGATGACCCATGAATCAACACAATATACAACATCAAACAATAACAACAAAGAATCCAACAAGAACAAAACTAATATCATGCCAGAAAAATGTGATGTACATTCAGGCCTATCTAGCATAAAGCATTAATCAAAAAGTGGCAACTATCCAGAAATTATCCAAAACTAAACCAAAAACTCTAGCATGCAATCTGTACAAACATGAACAATCAAACATCCATGAGAGTGTTGAAACATTACGCAATCCAGTGTAAACCCACAAAATTAGTGAAAATTAGCGACTACTCGAGAATCAAGCCAACATAAACCACCAACAAAATGCAACAAATCAATCAGAAAATCAGGCCGACCGATTAATTAAGGAATCCTCAATCAGCCATTCTCCATGAGTGAGTCAACCCAGTATGAAGCATCAAACAGTAACAACACAGAATCCAAACAAGAACCAAACTAGTATCATACCAAAAGCTCTAGCAGGCATGCAATCAATAGAAACAGTGAACAATCAAATAAACACCCATGAAAGTGGGAAAAAAACGCAATCAGTCAAATTTATCGACTACAAAGCCAACATAAACAACCAATAAAACGCAACCAATCAATTGAAAATTAAGTAAAATTACCCATGAGTGTTGAAACAGAGCTTGAGAATAACCGAGGGGTTGCGCGTGAGCCTGAGTACGATCCTCGTCCTCTGCTCCTCATCGCACACCTCGAGCAGCCTCTGCACGAGGTAGTTCCCAAATGGGTTCATCATGAGATCGGCGACGTGGCCGATGATGCCGTTGAAGATCCTGTCCACGTCACGCCTCCTCCCCTCGTCGAACTTCCTCTGCAGGAGCCTGCACCCGCTCTGCTCCTTCGCCACCTGGTAGATGTACTCCGGGAAATCCGCCAGGCTCTCGAACTTCATCATGTCCTCGTCCGCCGCCACCGCCACCGCCGGCTGCTTCTTGCTGTAATTATTAGCCTCCCCTCCGCGTCGCTGGCCTCGGCCTTCGAGGATGAAGCTTCCGTCGTCGGGGCTGTAGAATGCGGGCCGGGGCTGGCCCGGGACCGGCCCGTAGAAGCCCGAAGGGCGGCGGACGTAGGGCTGGGGCTGGGCCTGCGGCGGCGGATAGAGGGCCGGCTGCGGGTACGGACCGAGGTGGGCCGGGTTCGGGGCCCGGGGAGCGGAGCGGATGGAGAGGGACTGGAGGACGGCGAGGAGGTCGTCGGCGTTCACCGCGTCGCTGACCGGGGAGTGGGGGGAGGAGGTGGACGACGACGACGATGGGTGGGAGAGTGATGATGGGTGATGGCGCTGGTGGTGATGGCCATAGAGGGCATGGGATGATGGTGGCATGGGGATGCCATGAGCATGATGATGGGATGGTGGTGCTGATGTGACGGTGGGGATCTCGCCGAGGAGCAGGTCCATCTCGGCCTCCAATGGCTTCTTGTCGAACTTCATGGGTGTGGGTTTTTTTTTGGGTGCGTGAGAGATTTTTACAGATAAATGGGTTTGGGTTTGTGTATGGAGGAGGAAGAGGAAGGGGGAGAGTGAGAGCGGGGGCATTTATAGGGTGTGCGTGGGTTTTTATGGGGTTTTTCAGTCTTTTTCTAATTATAATTAATATAATTAATAATTAATTTATCTTGACTTTTTTCGTTTGTTTGTTTGTTGATTTTTAATGATTTTTTGGGATTGTTGTTGAGGTTAAAAAAAAGAGTAGTGGTTGAGATATTGAGGGATTTGGGTGCGGGTGAGGTTACCGCAGAGTTAGATTCACCCTTTACTCTTTTAGATGGTTATTTGCAGAAATTGCCCTGTCAAAATTTGTATTTGCAAAGGATGATCTTGAAGAAGAAAAATTAAAATAAAAATTTCACAGGTTTGGATATACAAGAGAATCTTTGGTAATCGTGACTTGTGACAAGTGTTAAATGGAGTTAATGGAATTTTTCTGTGTGCAGTAAAAGTTTGTGTTATTTTATGATAATTGATTTTTTTTTTTTTTAATAAGAGAGAATTTTTGAATTGAAACTTGTTTTGTCAGTAGACTCAATATTATTGTTTGTTGTTTCTTCAGTTATAAACAACGAAATTAATTCTAAATTGTTGGTTTTGAACTCGTGCTGAATTAAGTGATTTTATGAATAATCTTAAAATAATCGGGAGAAACATTTTTAGATAAACTTCTTCTTACTTTGCATAAAGTAGTTTGCAATTTAATAAATCTTCTTTTACTTATTATCTCCTACTCCGTGTAGTTAAGAATTCAAAATAGAGATTCAACTACTTGATATGTGTGTGATTTGGCAAAGTGTGAGAGTAAAACATTTTTAGTCACTTTTGATGTTTGTTCGAATGATAATTTATTTTCAAAATATGTAAGTATCTTATATTCACTTAAGATATCACTTTTCACTTTGACTCTAAAAGATCCGAAGTGAATACTGAAAGCGAAACAATGAGTCCAGTATTTATTAGCAACTAATATATTGCTACCAAACCAGCCTTTCTTTTACAATTTCAATTTTTTACATGTATTCAAATAAACGCTTATTTTTAATAGTTTGTTGAGGAGAAAATACTTTCACACTTAAAAAAAAAACTTTTACACTTTCAACCCCACTCCCTTGTTGCTACATACTAATTGAGAAATGGATAGGATAAGCAAGAGAATCTCCAAGTGGTGCCTTATGACACGTGTTGAATCGTAGTTAGGAGATGTTTTATGTTGCAATTAAAGTATTTCGTTTTCTTGCAATTGAAGCTTTTTGTTTGAATCACAAATCAACAAGCAAAGGAAGAACGAAAAGAGTCAATAGAATTGAATCTAGCTTTGTCACTAATGATTTTGTCATTTTTCATTAACTAACTTAATTTAAGGTTTTTGGTTTTTATCTCATTTATCTTTACTACTATTATTCACTAGCTAATATAGTTTGGGGCCAACCAAACTTATTAATGAAAATTCAAGTCATTTGAATATAATCATCAATCCAAGCAGACCCCAATGGATTATGGAGACATGCAATTTTGGAAAACAAATCTTTTTCTTCATTATATTGCCAAATGTATAATTGTTCAAAACATTTCCTTAAAAATTCTATTTTCATATAAAAAATCTAAGTTTCATAGACTCTCCATTTGGAGGTTGCATTGGATCAGAAATTAGTCATACTGACTATTGAGTATTGTTTGCAACATTTGAGAGATATTTCCAGTATGTAAATTGCTTAAACAGCAAATACTGTAAAATTTAAGATTTGTTTTTTCAACATAACAAAGTTTATAGAGTTATATGCAAGAATGCCAACTGAGATCCTCAAGATTCTGAAGCGGTGACCTTAACAACACAACATTTTTTCTTTCCACAACACAATATATCCCAACATTTTCTTTCCACAGTCAAATCTTAACAAACAAGTTTCTAAAAAAAGATTTTTCTGTTTCAAAGATCCTACAAAAATCCAAAAATATCTCTCTTAACAAACTTAATTAACTTTAAATTCGGATATCTGAAATAAAAAATCAAACAATGTATAATGTTTCATGCAGTCAACGTAGTTTTGATGAAAACAGCTCAAATAAAACGTAAAAAGGATAAAAAATTTCTAATTAAGTGTTGACTTCATCTTTTCAAGCTAATGATAATATCTTTACATTTTAATTTTCAACATTCAAATCTTTAAAAAAAAAAGATATTTCAATCCTAAAAACATCTGATAGAAAGCCAAAAAAAAAAAAACTCCCTTGAAACTTTTGCCAACTTCAACTCTTGGACATATCCATTGAAAGATCAAACGGTTCAAAACGCTTCACGCCATCAACGTAGGTCTAATCTGACGGTTTAGTTTGTAAATGAAATGTGCAGCAGTTTAGGTTCTTTCTAATAAGGGTATGTGGAGCTAGTCATTTCCTAAAATATCCCTCGTGCTATTTGTTCTCCATTAAATTAGACTCAGCTTTAACAAACATTTAATTATCATAATTAATTGAATTATAAACCTGTTGCATTTTATCTTTAATCAGCCTTTAATCTCTCGAACGTTTCGGGTCAAATAGAGGGAGAGCTTTGGATCCGAAGAGCACTTTTGACTTTTTGAGGGGTGACCGTGTGGGCCCATATTTAAAATAGAAAAAATTTGAAATCGTTGGGTACCGGTTGGGGCCCACGTGGCTAAGGAAAGGATAGCCGTAAATTTCTAGATCGGACGGTTGTTTGTGACGGCGTCCACTTTGGAAGTGCCGGAAACAGCGAGTAGGATTGAAGACACGTGTCTCTCAAGGTATAACTGTATAAGTATCCCAAAACGGAAAGGGCCAGAATGTTTTTGTGTTACTTTTTATTCAAATATGGCAAAAATCTGCGTCTCTCTCTCACACACGAAAATATATCAACAGAGATTCATTTCAGAAGAATATGAGGCTGATTTTTTTTTTTTTTCACTCTAATACAACTGTACAATATTCAAATGTAAAATTCATTCCGTTCAATCTTATTCAAGTTGATTTATATTATTTAAAGTAATTAAAAATAAAAAAATTATGTATTTTGAATACTTTTTGTCTGTCCAGCAAATAGTAGCAAAAGAGACGACTGAAAATAGCATATTGCTTGGATATATATTTTTAGAATGACAAATTTTTGATGGGACCATTTTATCATGATCTAAACATTTAAAAATTCTCACATTTCAATTATTGTACAATGTTAAACTAACTAGCTCGTTATTTGAACGTTCATTTTGCACCTACTTGATGGATAGAAAAAAATACTGAAAAATACTTGATTTTAGTTTTTTAGTTATTTTAAATAATGTAAATCAACTTCAACGACACAAATTTCTCTCTTAAGATATATATATATATATATATATATATATATATATATATATATATATATATATATATATAATATATATATATATATATATATATATATATATATGTATGTATGGGTTTCTATACCTCAGCCACCAGCGGAGAGGGTTTCTTAGCCGGCGGGACGTGGCAACATAATAGCCACGCATTTGAAAAAATAAATTGGCGGATAAAAAATAAAAAATCCTGCTCGAAGAAGCCATCAGCTACTTCAACAATTGCTTTGACTAAAACACCCTCGCTTACAATTTTTTACTGTCTGTAAAATCGTTTCTTTCTATAAAAAAATTACAAATCTGAATTTTTTAGTTCATTCGAAAACATTTAATGTTTTTGATTTCTAAACTTTCCAAACAACTCCATTAAAAATTTTATTTTTTTAAAACAAAGATTTGATCAAGATGACGCTTAAGAAATCATCTGCGAAAAAAGTTAAAGGAGAAAGTTATAGAGCCTAAATTTTTTGAGTTATGTAGTCCTTCATATTTTGATTTTTAGTTGTGATTTAAATTTTTTTTGTTTTTTTTAAAAACATCCTTATTTTAATTTAACTTCGAGTCGAAAGTGGCTCTTCCACTGACTCTTTTAATTCAGTTTTGAATATTTATTTAAAAGAAGAAAATAATATTAAATTTTTCCGGCAAATTTTTAATTTTTCTTATATTTTTCAACAATCTTGATTTTTTAAAAATACTTTTTTAAATTTTTAATTTAAAAGCTTGCAGTTAAAAGTAAAAAAGTCACCTTTTTTTTTAAAGAAGTAAGAATAAAAATTAAATCTATTTATGCGTTTTGAAACAATAATTTTTAATTTTCTACCCTGAAACTCTGATCAAAGTCATATTTTAAGAGGAAAAGAAAATAGGAATTAACGAAATTATTAGAGAATTTTTTTAAAATTTTTAATTTTTTTTAACACTGAGACTAATGTCACCAAGCTCATAGTATTTTTTTCATTCCACTTGTTCGATTTGAGTCGCAGTTTTTTATATTAACTTAATATGTTACTGCAACCTAGGTCGTATTCTGTGAATTAAATATGTTTTTTTTTAAAAAGAATTTAACGCCCGTTTTGTTTTTAAGAGTACTTTTTTTTAAAACACTGTGATCGATGTCGCAGTGTTGCTGTCCCTTCTCTCTTTTTTTGGGGTCTGTGACACGGTCTGTTGTACTAAGTTAGCTTAATAGGATACTGCGACCCTGATCGCATTATGATGAAATAAAGGTCACAGTGCTCTTGATCATTGACCAAGGTGCTCGTTAGTTAATTAATTGGGTTAATTAAAAAAATGTAACATCTGTCGTTATTTAACAGTGCGATTTTGGTCGCAGTGTATTATAAATTATTATCTACTCTTGCGACTAAGATCGCAAGAGTTTTTCTTTTCCAAATTTATTTAAAAGAACTGCGACCGTGCTTTTTTTTTAATTTTGTACTTATATTGTTAATGTTTCTATATTTATAAGTAAGCAAAAACTGAAGGTTCGTCCTGTGAGATCGAGTTTAAAGCTTATATGCGAATTCATCAGAAAATACAAAAAACACATTCAGACAGATTTTGTGAATACAATGAGGAGACTCCGTTTGGTGCAATTTTTATAACCTTGTACAACGAGGAGTTTAATGCTGATAAAGACATGAATTCAAACATAATTGTACTAAATATTGTAGACCAATATGATAGGGAGTTAAGTACCTTTGTGATAGGGAGTCAAGTACCTTTCTTATTGAGGCAAACTAATTGAGTTAACAGTGGATGATGCTGCCCTGACGTTTGCTCTACCTATCAATGTGGCAGATTTCATTATGAATAAGACTTGTATACTGAAGGACAAGTGGTGATAAAATACTATTTCTCAAATATTAAGAAGATCAAGAAAACATCCATTGTACAAGGTTTGGATGATCTTCGGGTGAATAAAACAAGGGGGCTGAATTAAATGTGACAAATGATGAACAGCTTGAGCACCAAGTGACTTTAAATGAAATTATAAGAGACAGACAAAAACTTGCAGCTTAAAACTTCACAACACTAATCATTCTTTATATGTTGGCCACTCTATTTTTTTCTGATAGTAGATGCACGGTGTCGTGGTATATAATGGAGCAAATTGTTAATATTCAGCTAATGAAAATCATATACTGTGCTAAAATTGTTTGGCCTTTTACGACCTTTACGACCAAACAAACCAAACAAACAGCCCCGTTGTTCAACTACGGGGTCGTTTGTTTCGCGTAAAACTCCGTAATTCGTAAATGACTTACTACCCAGTTACAACTACGGCGTTTGTTTGGATCGTAATTCGTAAAAGACTTACGTAACTCAACTAACACTCACTTGCAACCCAGTTACCACTCACTTACAGTCCAGTTACAGTTAATTTTGTGGTCATACAAATTTGTAATATTTTTTATATTAATATTAACATTTTTTAATATTTAACTTTTTTAATATTTATTTGCAGTATTAAAACTTTTAAAATCACCAAATAGTTAATTTTGTGGTCAATTTTTTCACTTACGACTTATACATTACGACAACCAAACACCGTAAAGTACAATACACTTTCCCACTTTACAATTTATATTACCAACCAAACACCGTAAAATTTACATACATGTAACTCATTTACAATTGTAAAGGACTTTACCAATTACAACTACGAATTACGATCAGTTACGACAACCAAACAGACCCGTAGTTTAAACAAAGTGCAAAAGAATTACAACCAATGACTAGAGACCGAAGCTTGGATAATTCCTCCCTGTGTGAAATCAAGTCCAAGCCAAACATTTATTGTTGAATGCATGGTTCTTGAGAAATAAATGATTAATATTTTCTGTTGAGAAATGAAATTTTACTTGTTGACCTAAGAAACTACCAAGTGAGAAAACCAAAGGTCATGTATATGATCTGAGCCATATAAATTTTGACACTTTTCTGCATCCTCAAGTCAATGCAATAAATCCAACTCCAGTGAAATTTATCCACATCATGCAACATTTCATCACCACAATGCAGATATTTATTCTCCTCCTGACAGAAACCGCAACTAGATCCCAAATTTGCCCACCAAAAATCGCCAGTAAAATCAGCAGTTGAGTTAATTATAAGAAAAAAAAATGCAACATTTCATCCCCTGTACAGCTCTCAAAAGATCCACTGTGTCCATTGAGACATTTTCACCGTTAAAATAAAATTTTCACTTTCCAAAAAACATATACTCTAAGAAGCAAGCGTGAAAGATCATGTACCAAGAAAATTTATTCACCTCTCTCTTGTGTTTAAAAAATTATGATCTACCGCATAAAATGATAATTTCGGGCTCATGAAAAAAGACAATGATAAAACATAGAATGAAAAGGAAAAAAAATTTGAATACTTGATTGAAGAATGTTACAAACAGTACTCATTTGAGTCATTTCTATCATGTTAAGGTAAGATATAGAAAGTTAGATGTAAATAGACAAGAAAAGTTAAGTTATTTACTATTTACACCTCGTTATCTTTTTACGACAATAGGAACAGCTCAAATGAGTATGCAATGAGACACTTACAACATTTGAAGTCATTATTTAATATCTTTGTCACCAATGAGAAAATGAGAGAGGTAGACCCATTTCAAGAAGAAACAAGTTGAATTCAAATTGACACAATTTTTTTTTTTTGGTAACTTTGTATCTATCCTTCGATTACCTTAAAGCCCCTTTTAACAAATAAAGTTACCTCAAGAATTGAGTTAATTCTTACTAATTCTTACCAAATAAATAAAAATTGGCAAGAGTTAGCTAGTAATGATAACCCAATCAAGAGTTAGCAATTCCATCAAAATATTGGAATTAGCATCTCTCTCTCTATCTCAATTTCCAACTCTTACTAATTCTAGCTATAAGCAAATAATGAAAAAAAATTAATTCCTAACTCTTTCTCAATTCTCTGTTTCCAATGCCTAAATCCTAATTTCTAATTTCACTTACAAAAGGGGGCTAAAAGATAAAATGGCTTAATCAAGTTTCTTTTATTATTATTTTTTCAATTGTTCTTCTTGAACAAAGATCATTACTAGCATCCAAAAATGATTCAAAGTGGAGTCAATAGGGGTTTTGTTAATGAGCCAAAGTGAAACACCTTACATAAAAATCATGTTAAAGTTTGAAATACAAAATTTTGAGCATTTAGTTATGCCTGAGCTGAATATTACGAGTGTTCTAGTTAATTAGCATATTAACTTTTCTTTGTTTTTTAAAATCGTAGGCGAGACTATGAGTTTGCTCCCCAGAAGTCACCAGTTCGAACGCCTGAGAGAGACATATTGACTATCAAAAGAAAAAAATCGCAGGCGAGGCTTGAATCCAGGAGTTGTAACTTGGGTCTTCACTTTACTATTGAATCAAGCCTTTAACTGATCAGAGACACTTTGACTATTCATAATCCAAAAGGTTTGATTGATCAATTGGAGAATTAAAAGCAAGAAAAGGATAGATTTATTAAATAATAAAAAAAATGAAAAGCAAGAAATATGAAAAGGTGGGTCAATCCAGTCCATGTAAATAACAAGTATAGCAGCCCAGTTACAGATTGCTTCAATCTGGGCCTGCAGCTGGTTTGTCTATTGGGTTACAAGCTCATTTGTAAAACATTTGGGTGATCTAAAATGGCTAAAATTCACAAAAACTTTCAGTTATTTTGACAAAAAAAAAAAAAATTATGCCACGAACTCTCTTAAATTATTAGAAAAAATACTCTCTGTCTATTCGGAGTTAAGATACTCTTTGTATACTCAGATTTAAGAAAATAATCACATGTATAGCACATGACAATCTAATACTCAAATTACCCATTGATCTCGACTAACAAAATAAAAGAAAAAAAAGAAAAAAAAATCAGCTTCTCTCAGCCCTCCTTCGCTTCCCCTTTCCCCAGCCTCCCCTGCCCCTCGCTCAGCCTCCCCCGATTACCCTCCTCATCGCCTCCCGCTACCCCTTTCTCTACCGCCTCTAAACCCACCCCACCCCTCGAGCGCCTTCCCCACGTCCTGTCCCCCTCCCTCCACCTCCCTCCCCTCCAACTCTCGCTCATCCGTCTCTCTATCCTCTCTACCAATTCCCCTCCACCTCCATTGCCTATCTCCCCTCCTATCTCATCTAAGAAGTCATCTCTCTCTCTCTCTCTCTCACACATGTTGTGCGTTGTGTGAGACGAGAGTAAAATTGTCTTTTTCTTTCTTTCTTTTTTTTTGTTAGCAGCTGTTTGATAGTCTATGGTAGTTTAAAGTGTCGAAGCTCATGGTAGTGTCATGCAATTTTGAAAATTCATAATATTTTTCTCAAAACAGCTGAAAGTATATGGTGTTTTTGTAAAATTTAGCAGATTTAAAATAATTGAGTCTGATTACAAGTTTAGTACTGAAAGAATTCAGACTAATTTTTGAAAACTTCAAAATCCAGAAAAATACATTAGTTGTGAAATATCAGTAAAAAAAATAAATCAGTATTCAAATCCCCCATTTTTTGTGATATAAATTATACTAAGAAACTCATGGAACTACTTTCAAATTTAATGAAACTACCAAATGTTCTGAAGGAAAACAAACTTGAAAAACGACTATAGAGAAATATAAAACACAAGTTTGGAAACAAGAAAAGAGATGTTTGAACTTTTACCTGAAGATCGTCTAATGAAGCTACTCATGGCGTTGGAGGACTATGTCACAACCTAATTGTTTGCTCAATGGTGGTTGTATGAATCTCTTCCTACTTCTTTGTAAGAGTAGTTGGGTATCAATTCTTATAACCAGTGCACCGTCTAATAAAAAGCTAACGCTTCATTCTTCAAAAAAATTAAAAAAAAATAAACTACTCTTACAAATGAGAAAAGGATTAGTACTGTCATCTATTAAAAGAGACTTGAATCATCCCTCATTGCATCAGACAATGTCAAGCAAAATTGACAACAAAAGTCCAGATCAAACATCAAGCTAAGAATTCACCATACAACCACAAAATAAAGTCACTGTGTCCGCACATAATAAAGTTAAAGACACATAAATAGGAATATATATTATATATAACAACCACTTCTCATCAACTCATGCATATGTTGACGAGGGAAAACACTTGAATCAGAGAGTCCCACATGAAAACTCTAAAAACAATCAGTTCACTGGAACCAGAAAATCCGATGATTGCGTGGAAGAAGAAGAGGCATCTCCGAGAAACTAGGGTTAGAAGATGGGCGCAGCACAGCCAGTTAAACCAAAGCGATGCTGCTCTCACCGCCTGGAGGCTTGCGGACTCCACCGTAGTACTCTCTGGAGGAAGCCTTGCCGTCAGCAAATATATCGCTGCCGCTCATCTCCTTCAGCTTCGCCACACTCAGTGGCTTCTCTGCTGAGCCTGGAGGGTTGTCGCCTTTGAAGATGTCGTTGCCCGTCAGCTCTTGAAACTTCTGGTTGTGGATCTTCTTTGCTGTCTTGACCTCGGACGCCTCACCAAACATGATGTTGCTTGGGCCACCAGAAGGCTGTTTACAGAAAGGCAAAAAAATAATACAAAGGAAAAATCAACAAATTCAATATTTTCCGCATTTGAATAAAAAGGAGAAAAACAGGAAATATTTGGTACTAATTCCATTATAAGCCTTGAAGCATAGTCATTGAATATTTGAATATCAGAGGGGTTGTTTGGGGGGTGGGGGGGTGGGGGCACTGTGAAAAACAGGACAAAAAAGGCACAGATTTTTGGGTCAAATACATTAAAAGTGATAAAACCTCACTCGATTCAGTTCTCAAAAGAGCCATCTCCATACCTACAGGTTGATAATCAACTAGAGTGATGGAGCCTATGAACGCAAGGAGAAGGCAGTAAGACAATTTCCATCTTATAACTACTTATATGCATAGGTAGGGAAGTCGTAAATAACTGGATAATCACCGCATACTTGGGCTGTGTTTGGCAACAAGACATAGCAAGAGTTAGCTGCTAACTCTTGCAAATCACCAAAAAAAAAAAGGATAAAAATTAGCGAGTCATCACTTGGGTTGTAAGGAAATCTTTGGATTTTCTTTAGTGAAAACCAAGAGTGCCAACTCTTTTATGTGACCCCATTACTCCAGAAAATGTCTAATACCTATAAACCCACTCGTCAGAGAAGGCCCCAAGGCATTTCATGGGAGTGTATCATGTAAGCATACATCCAGGCTGTAGGACAATTTCTCTCTTAACACTACTTAGTGCACCACATGTGTGGAATGCAAATTCTCAAATTCTCAAGCACCAGAGGTTGCCAATCTTATAAACACTTAATGCATCAGGGGCGGGTGTGTGTGGGGGTTGATAGGCAAATGTGTGTGTCCAAACAAATGGACATCTAAGAAATACTAAATGCAAATACTTTAAATGCATCAGTGTGTGTGGTTGTGTTTGTGCATGTGCATGGCGCTTGAGGGCATGCCTGTATGCGCAGAGACAAATCCAACATACAAGTTTGTTCTGTGGGATAAAAACAAACTGGGTGTGAACAGAATTTAACAAAAAAAATATATAAATTGAAATAACCACTTCAAACATCTCACTCACATTGGAAACTTTCACAGATGTGTGTACACTCCGTGGAGCGGGTTCTCCAAAGTCCAGGTGTCCCTTTAACTCCAAATTCCGAGCCGCCAATGGCCTGGGTGGCAACTCAGGAGGAGGACCAAAGATGTCATGCCCACTTAGCTCTTTGCACTTTGCTTCAGATAGTTGTTTCTTCAGTTTAGCCTCAGATTCACTTTCCAGATTCCCACTTAATTCCCGCTGCTTTGCCACCTCAGGCAGTGTGGTAGGCTTCTTCGGTGAAACACTCTCATCGGCGCTGAATGAGATCTGGCTAATTCCACTAACTGCTTGCTGATGGACATAAATAAAATATGATTCAGTCCCACCACAACAATAATAATTGGAAAAGCTTATGAGACATAAAGAACCCAATATCAGGATGTAGCTTAAGCCAATACTAATATAAATAACCATCATCATATTCTAGAAATACATAGAATCTCTCCCGTTTGATGCCATTGTAGCTTCAGAACATTAATAAAACCCCTCCATCAAATAGAATTGTAATGCCCACCATTTCAAATCTGCATTGAGATTATTTTGAGAAGTTACATAGTATTAAGTACAAGGGTTATAAATATATCCCTAAAATCTTAATACCTCATAGTATTTCCAACTTAAATGTACTTTTAAAATTTAATCATTCATCCTGCTTGAATGTCTTGTACAAGATGTCAGACATCATGAAATTACAGTGTTCCTCATAAGATTTGAAATAAGTTCTCTAGAAAAAATTTGTGTTTGTATAAGAATAGGAGGTTTCCTCACTCAATAAAAAATCATAAGCTTGAAACAGAAAATTCAAAGTTATATTTAATCTAGTATAACCTGGTAAATGCGCAAACCGGTCTTGTTGTTAGGATTTGCTGCAGCACTACCAGATTCTGATGCACCATTTTCACTGTCAGCTGCAAAGATACCACTGCCGGTTATCTCCCTTAGCTTAAAACCTGAACAAGGTTTCCTGGCACTGGATGTAGAGAAAAACAAAGGTTAAACATGCAAGGAAAAACCGTGCAGTCAATATCATATAGCAGATATAAAAGGTTCAAAGTCTTGAGCACATCTCTATCCTTCCTACAATAATTTTCAGCTAGAGAAATTATTCTCTTCCATATCCCCAGAATAAGCAGTACCCATGAGATGAGAACTCTCTACTGACAATGTATTATGAAACTAAATGTATTTAACAAGTGGAAATATAGACACCCAACAGATGGCAAGAACTCTGCTAATCTAGTTATTGACCCTGAATTTAGTGCAATGCTCTGAGAGAGAGAGAGAGAGAGAGAGAGAGAGAGAGAGAGAGAGAGAGATAACAAAGAAATACAAGGAAGCAATATACAGCTATATAATATAAACTGAGCCAATTCATTGATATTTTGATAAAATTTATACAGAATGTGTCATATCAATCCAATATCTATGGGTGAACATCATTTTTTTGTACACATATTGCAGAAGCAAAACCTAAATCATCTACCTAGCCTGAACAAGCCAAACATGAAATTTCACTAGACATTTGAGTGAAATATGAAACATAATCACAAGCTTATTGCCTAACATGATTAGCACCTTGTTTGTGATGGTTTAGAACCTGTTGATCCCAGGCTGTATGACTGTGACCCTACTCAGCTTAAAGTTTTAAGATAGTGCATGTATAAAACTTTAAGACATGAAGTTCATACCAGCAGATTTCACCATTTTAACTTAGTAAATCAAATATAGAAAAAATTCCCATAACCCAATACTAGATAAGCTGTAAAGGATTACAATGTCCAGAATCCAGTTCTGAAAAGATTCAGTGAAGTTTCTCAAAGCTGCCTTGTTTGAGCACCTTGAGCTTTTTCTGAAGTTCTCGAAGACAACACGTCCAGTTCCACTTATGGATAGTTAAAACCCCATGACTATTCAATATTTTTTCTTGAAAGGCAAGCAGAAGTTTCCAGTAAAAACCTAGTTTGCACTTGGTTATGCAATAACCTCATCATCATAAATAATGGAGACGTGAATCATTACATGAACTCCTAAAGTACCCAACCAAATAACAGAATTTCATATATTCAAGAAAGTTGAATTGAATAAATCTATTAAAAGAAAATATCAACCCAAGAGTTTTTGTTTCATAAATAAACACAAGAAACAGAATTGCATGGGCCAAAAGTTGAATCCAGAAGAATGAAACACTCAACACAAGATCGTTGTCTCAACCTGCATGCAACTATGACAAATAGCAACTTAACGTATCGACAATCAACATACACCAAGAGAAAGTAAATATCCAAGAGTACAAATTCTAATTGTTGGTTTCTTATATAGTGTTCTTTTACATTTATGTTTCTTTATTTTCTTTTAATAGATTTATGAGAGAGAAAGCTGCATCCAAAATGTTTGATCACAACACATCTCTGCTATGGATAGGATAAATCTTAAACTGAACCCTAAGCCAGTAGCAGAGCAAGCGTGCCATGGTTAGGCACTTGACTTATATATTATACATATAAGTCTCACATTTTTTGCCCAACATGTTCAGAAGAAATTACTCATAAATGATTTCGCTCCGCCCCGACCTGACTGTCACCTTTCCCCAAAAGTTCTCATGTTCCTTCACTACAAGTCCACAACTTCCCTCAAAATCTAGAGCTTCAAAGTGTAAACTCTCTCGTAGTTATTGAAGAACATGTAATCTCTTGGCAAAGCAATTTGTACCAATATAACACCAGAAGCATGAGTGTGGCTGCCAAACTGTGACGGCTTAGCAAGGAAAAATAAAAGAGTGTGACATTCGTGAATTTGCATGAATCTGTATCACAGACTTGAGTTTGGCAAAGGGAGCCAAAAAATTTCGATGCCTCTTCAAAATAGACCTTTGCACATGTTCAATTCTTTGACATGTGCACTTTGCATCACATTAGAGGATTAACCCTATAAAAACTTAAATAGCAAACTACAGCAAACTTTCTTAACTAGCAAACCACCACAAACTTTATCATATAGCACATATAAGAAAAGGCATGTTATGTTTACGTGTGCAAGTATTTTAAATTTTAGTCAAAAGAAATGCACAGAATGTTCCTTTTGCATATAGATGATAGAAAATGAAGCTTATAGTTGTCTCCTTTGTACCTAATTATAGGATTGTTGCATGCAATTGACCAAAGCATATAGTTATGGCAAAAGGCAGGGGGTTCTTGCACTTCATTTACATACTCTCTCAATCTATTTAACCGCAAAAAATAGAATTATATCAAAAGGAGAAAGTAAGCTTTGCAAATTATTCACAAAAGTAATACAACACATAGAAGAAAGTTTGTAAGAAAAGATGACTTTTTCGCAGAAACAAAATTTTCTTCCCATACAGGTGCCGTATCTCAGATCAGATTAAATTTTATTTACATGATGCGTAGCACGAAAAAAAAAAAGATCAGCTTGAAACATTTTTTGTATTATCAAATAAACACATTGTAAGGCCAATGCTTACGTAAATTACCAAACATCAGTAAAGTTCAAAGCCTAAAATAAGTACAATCGCAAAGCCCATGCAATAGGAACATCTTCCCAATTGTATGGAACTAAAGTTGTTGAACAACACATCTTTTAGTTTACATACAAACTTTAAGTTAAATGCAATATAATCACTGTTGACTGCAGGAATACAATCATCTCACTAGACTAATAAAATGAACACCGTAAAGAAGAGAGGCCTACACACATAAGAATTCCAAAAAATTATTTCAAGAGATAAAAAGAAATTAGTTAACTGATTTCATGGGGAAAAAATAAAAGTCTGCATTTTGCCACAAAAAAAAAATCACTACAAATGTAAAGAGAGACAAAAACTATACTATCAAAAGTAATTATTTTAAATGTGTGTGCTAGAAAAATTCACTCCAGTCAATACACGAGGCATCAATCTGCGACAAATTCCTCGTGAAATAAAATTATAACGCTTCCAAAAATCACTCCTTTAGTTCAAACATATCAAGAAATCGAATAGATCACCAACAAAAGAACCAAATCCATAGGATCCAGTCCAACAGCCCTAAAATCCCTACAAGATCTCACCTTTTAAGCACGTTCTCGGCCTCCTCCTCGCTCATCTGGCCCCCAAACATAACCGGAGAGATCCCACTCGCAGGCTACAAAAGCAAACAATTTTATTTTCTTCCCTCGTTACAAAAATAAAAAAAATAAAAAAAAAGGATGGCATTCCCCAGCTCAGCTCAGCTCACCTTGTTCGTGCGTCTCGATCCGGGCGTGGCAGATTCCGCCGCCGCCCGATCAGCCGCCGCAGGCGGGTTCTCCGTCCACACGAGCAGATCGGCGGTGGAGGTGTGGGGATTCCTCACCGGAGTGCTCCTCTCCATTGGATTTCTCGCTGTTTCTCGCTCTAGGTTTTTCCCTTTCTCTCTCTAGAAATTGGTGGAGCAGAGGGGAAAAAGTGTGCTGTTAAAAATTCGTAGTCCCTCTGTTCTGTCGCCCTTTCTTTTGTTTTTTATAGATATTTTTCTGTAGTTTCTCTCTCTTCGCGCAGCAGAAAGCGCGAGTGAGAGAGCACGATCTCTGGAGCTGACGTGGCGGATCCCGTTACCGCCACTGGCGGACTGACGTTTAGATATCTCATTTTAAATTAAAATTTGGGAAGGTTTTTAGGTAACTCCCTCGATTATCTCTTATTTTCACAACATTCATGCAGTGATATTTGCTGAGGGAAGAACCTTACCAATAAAATTTATAAAGAAAGCATACAAATGAATCTTATTATTTGTTAAGAATATCTAGCAGAAAGACACTGCCAAAATTTTCTTATGAATTTCATTATTTGCTTTATTTTAAACACGTTTGTAAGTTACATAAAAGAACAAAGTTGGTAATCATAATCGTAAACAAGAATGAATTTACTATAATTGAATAGATAAGTTTACTCTGACAAAAAGAAAAAAGTACCAAACTTAATAATAATTACTAAATCTTAATAAGTGTGAGTAAGAAGGAATTCACGCTTTCATTTTATTTTGACTCTATTACAGTTCAAGCAACAAGTTTTTAAGAAATTCATAAACTAATTCACGTTGCATACAGTGAAAAGATAATACATAGAAAATTTCACAGGATTGAGATTTTTAGCGTCCAATTTTGCTGGAGAGAGTCTGGAGTAACCAAGTTATCGACTAGATATAAAAACCAAATTTGAGATGGTAGAATCAAACTCGACCCTGTGTTGTAGAATTCCAACCACTAAAGGCTGAGTCCTACGAAAGAATTAACTGATATAAATTGTGAAGTTAAATTCCAACTATAAGAGGCTGGAAGTTGAGATTGTCCCGACCACCATATCATAATATTCTCTCTTTTGTATTTGTGTCTTAACTGTGTTATATCTTTTCACTCAGATGTACGTTTCATTATATGCATTATAATAAGTGGGAGCTGTATTCACTAATTATTAAAAAAGAAATTTGTAGGAACTTATGTGCAAAAGTTCCCGAATTTCAAATCTCTGTTTGGAACTGGTGCGGTGAGCTGACAGCAGGCGGTGAGCGGAACCCAGCAGCACTGACAGAGTGCAGCTGAGAGAGAGAGAGTATGGTGGGGGTGATGGTTGGGTGGTGGATAACATCATAGGACCGAACCTTTTTCAAAAATTTGAATTCAAGTTTTTTGCCACAATAATTTAATACTAAATTGCACCCAGTGCTGCACCTCCTCTTGACGCATGGGACCCGCGGCGTGAGTTTAAACACGGCCTGTCTTTTGGTGCAATTTAAAAAGTCACTTCTGAAGTCCTTCTCCTGTCGGTTGAATTTTTTGTCTGAAACTAGTTATTATTGTTTTCCAAATCTTTAGATTATACTGTATATAATAAGCTAGGATTATTCTAAATTTATAAGATCTGCTTGTGAATCCAAGCTCAGAACTATTTAAGAATCTGAGCCTACTAATTTATCGAATTTAAATTTGAATTTTGAATTGTCTAAATTTAATATTGAATCGAATAAAATTTTGTTAACAAACCCAATAAAATTAGAAGTTTTTCTGTTCAAATATACCAAATATGAAATTAAAAATTCAAACTCAAAAATTTATGTCATTTTTAAATTGGGTTATCATGGTATCAAGACCTATTATCATCCCGAGTCTCAGGTCATATCATTGTTGTGTTATAATGAATAACCGTATGTCTGATCGTGAGTTGATGCATACAAATTACTAGACCCCAATGTACCCAATTGGAATTGACAAAAAAATAATTTTGACTTTAATTTTCTTCTTGATGCCAAAATAACTTACATCAACTAACACTATTCTTATACGAACCATTGAAAGCGGGTGGCTCGGCTGCATTGACTTCATATTATAAAAATACCCACCTAGCTCTTTTAACCAGATATGTCTACATGTCCATTCATTTATGGAGATACCATGCATCATCAAAACATTTCTTCATTTGTATATTCTCTTTTTTATAACTAGCCATCATGGTTATATGTAGGGGTGTCATCGGATCGGATACGGATCGGATATTACCTCTACCATATCCATATCCGCACCCAACCTTCGGATACGGATACGGATACGGATATTGGCGGATGTGAAAAAATGATATCCGTATCCGCCAAAATCGGATATCAGATATAAATCGGATATTAGCGGATCGGATGCGGATACTAATCGGATATGTTAAAAATGGATATGGTTAAAGATAAATTAAACAGAAATACTTATATTACTTTTTATCTCATCTACTCCAATATTAAATGTGATACATACTATGATATTATTGTGTACATATCAATACATTCATCGTATTCATTGTCATTTGACTTCTATAACAATAAATTACACGTCCTCCGGTGCTAAATGCCGATTCGGGTGACATGGTTGATGTCGAAATATTCAAAATATCATGTGGTGTTCTTACAAGAATCGAATACTTTTCACTATTACTTTTTCACCAACTCAAAATATCAAAATTTAATACCTTATTCCATTGAAGAATAGTCTTCTCCATACCGATATTATTATGAAGCACGCAACATTCGGATATCGGATCGGATACGAATAAGATATTACTTTTACCATATCCGTATCCGCACCTACCTTTCGGATACGGATACGGATACGAATATTGACGGATGTGAAAAAATGATATCCGTATCCGGATTGGAGACGGATTCGGATGCGGATATCCGCGGATAATCCGTATCCGGTGGCACCCCTAGTTATATGGGGAAAATGCACTTTTCAACATTTTTATATTTAAACATTTCTCTTCTTTTTTTTTTTTGTGTGTTTTTTCTGTTTGGCATATCTTCTCAAAATTCTGAATTCTTTTTTGTCTACATCACAGAAAATAAAAATAAAAAATTCCAATGCTCCTTGCAAATTCACCTCTGATAAAAGGAGGAGAAACTTTGAACTCACTGATTCTGAAAAGACTGCTTGGATATTTCTCGTGACCACTTAAGCAGTCATAGTCACATATGATGATGGAGAAAACTGTTGGTTCCTATTTTTTATTTTGTACTTTTTGCTTCTTTTGAAACCTTCATGCAGATGGAAGAATACATATTTTTTATCTTCCCCTCAATTATTTTTTGTTTGATGAAAATCTTAAAGTTTGTAAGTAGTTTTCCAAGCAGCAGACACAAAGTTAGTGGCATAGTTTTTTGTCCACAACAATTGTGGCGGTCACATGTAAAAAGGGGACCTACCTCATTTATTTTATTATTATGTTGCTAGGTACCTAGCAGCTAGGTTAGCAGTACACATAAAAGATTTGTTCCCTTGATTTGACTATAATCTGAATTGGAAGCCTAATAATGGACCTCTAGTCTTAAGAGGATTCCTCAGGTGAGTAAGCTCATCATGAGGAGGTGAATTGTGTTTGTTATTGCAACAGTAAAATGGAAGGCTAGCTCAAGTTTAGAACTATATTGTTTCTTCACTAAAAATAGCAATTGGTATAAGAGCTTTAGAGATAGACTAGTGTCGTTACGGAAGGATTCGAGGTCAAATCTTTCTCACTCAAATACAACCCTCCCACATCTGAATGCGAGATACATTCCGTTAAAGTTGATATATATTGTTTCAAGTAACTAAAAACTAAAAATCATTTATTTTGAATACGTTTTGTTCCTTCTCATCAAGTAGGCATGCAATGACAGTCGAAATAGTGAGTTGTTAATTTAACGGTGTAGAATAGTTGAAATCCAATTTAGTGTGTGAGGATTTTTAAGTGTTTAAATAATGATGAAATGGTCGGATCGATCTAAGCAATATGTTATTTTTTGGCCGTCTATTTTGCGTTAAATCGGAGATTTACTCTTTGCACCAATCTGAATGAGATTTGGAAAAAAGGGGTTAGAGAAAAATTAGTTATAAGTTAGGTTTTATGTATGGTTTCGGTAATATGAAGATGGAAAGAGACAGACATAAAAATGAAAAAGGTAAAGGAGAAAAATCTGCACCTGGCTCTTTTTAATGTTGCTTTTAATTTTTTCTGGTGTGAGAAATAGACTCATCAGTTCCCTAACAAAAAGCAAAATAATTATATAGATATATATATTTTTTTTGTCGCCTGCACCACAAAAAATCATGGGACAATCAGCACGCGATTGCTTCAAAATGTGGCAATCTAAGGAACTTTAGCTTAAAGTTGTCTTGTCTGGAATCTTTGAACTGGATCTTAATATAATATTAACACATAATTAATCTAAACAAATCATAATCTCAGGTCCTCTAATTTCTATAATTTTACAGCCCAATGCGTCATCAATTACTTTGTAAACAGTTCTGATTCTTTCCAGTTTATATGGTTGTAACTTGTAAGTGGGCATAAAAGTTTAACCTAGAAAACTTAGCTGGTCGAATTTTTTATGCAATAGAATTGAACTACCACTATGAAAATTAATTTTGATTGATATTTTCTCGACTCTTTACATCAGAAGTGAAATCAACATGAGTTCAATCCGATCTGTAAGATTCAAAGTCAGAGATATTGCATGAATTCGATCTAAATTCGACATGTTTACACCAATAACATACACAATGTTAGTTATATTCGAGCAGAATCGCAACCTTTAACGAGATAATAGACGAGTAAAATTACCTTTCACTAAAATAACTGCGGATGCCAGGATTCAAACTTATATCTCGGGGAAATCCAACAACAAGAAAGCACAATTGATTAGTTTAGTGATTGATTAGGAATTAATTACCTTATCCTCTCACATTATGATGCTTCCATCACAAGCTTTCACAGCTTGACAGTGGCTGGAGAATATGAAACCAAGGGCAAGTGCAAAGGAAAGAGAGGCAGGGGAAAAAGAAAAAAAAAAATGCATGTTGAGTATGCACAAAGGGTCTCAGATCCTCACGTGAAGGCATAGTTTTTAAAGGACTGATAATGGAGAGAGTGAGAGAGCCCCCACCCAAGTTGAAGACTCTCATGACTCATGACTGAGATTAGGAAGGAGATGAGGATTTGCTATTGTCTCCCATATGCATTATTATTTTAATTAACATGGTTAAGATCTTGTTAAACTTAGATCAGTCACATTATGGGCACAGCTGAGTCTGGGCCTGTGGTCATGGACCTAGGCCCACGAGATTAAAAAAAAAATATTCTGACTATACTTTGTTTTGTAATTCATTTTAAGAAAATTATTACCTCCACTGAGTTTTTGTAGGTTATGTAAACTCTTGGGAGTTACTTAATAGATTATGTATGGCTGTCTAAAGTTTGAAAAAGTAGGGGTGTATGCAGATCAGATACGGAGCGGATCTATATCTTTCTATTTTTGATATTTAATTTTTTGTCCCGCATCTGGATTTTGTACGGTCGTGAAAACTATTATCATATTTGATAAAAACAAAAATGGGTATGACTCAAATATTTAGAGAAACGGATACGGATATGAATTTTATAAGAATAATTCTAAAACTATAGTAGTCCACGAGAAGTGATTGGATGAAAATGTGTGGTGTTAATAATATTTTAGAATTGATTTTGTACAAATAAATATAGGTATAAAGGTTTCTTCAACTGGTCTTACTAAGATATTGTAAATATATGCTTTACTAACTAATTGAAATATTATAAACCCGCATTAATTACTTGTGAGCTGCACACAGCTCATTCATCAGAAATCTGAGTTACTTGGAAAATTAAAAGAGATCATAACTTTATGTACCAGCGCCGTATATCAATAATAGAAGTGCAGGGACTTATATGCCAAAAAAGGATGAAATAAAAACATCTAAAAAAAATATCGCCCACCGTGGGGCTCGAACCCACGACCACAAGGTTAAGAGCCTTGCGCTCTACCAACTGAGCTAGACGGGCTCGCTGGTAGGACTTCCCTCATATATAATATAATATTATTAATAATCTAAGACGTGTTGAGATCAGACGGTAGCGATGGTGCGTCTCCAACATGGACAACCTTCCTCTTACATGTGAGTTACACTAATCTGACCAATTGGACTGATAAAATTAAATGTGAAACATATTGTAAGCTGAACAGTCCACGTAGAGATTCAATTACAGATCACAAGGCTTAATGCTTGATGAGGAGAATCTCTTTGATCATGAGAATTCATGCAAATACTGTAATAGATTAACAGTGGGTTAGAAAATCTGCACTCTAGCTTCATCCCTATGGATAGACTTTTGAGATTTTTTTTTAAAATTATGTTTTTATTGTTGGATTAATTCCTATTTTGTTATATTTTTTAGTTGGATTAGTTACTGCTTTTGCTCATGTCTGCATACTTGAGGTTTTTTTTTTAAAAAATAAATAAATTTTGCATTGGGAACTTGGAATAACTAGCAATTATTTACCTATTTCATTTAATGACCTTTAATTATGGTTTGGAGTTTTGGTTAGAGTTCATCGGGTTATATGTATTCCGTTTTCAGTTATTTGGAGTTCGAATTTTAATTTGAAGGAATTGGGGTTGAAAAATACTATTTTGATGGGCCCCAGGGCTTCTCTAGTAGTGAGTTGTTTGGTTTGCAAAAAAAATTGATGGGAAAAGGTCACTGAGCTCAGTGAAACATCACCGACAGATAAAATTTGGTTTCACAACAAAACTATCAGAAATGGGCTGAAAATCTGGCTGCATGGGCCTACCATCAAGTTTTCTCAGAGAAAACTGTTTTTGTAGGCTCGGGTCCTAGATTTCTCAAATTCATTTCCTAGATAAACAGGGTCTAAACAAAGGACCTCCATATTGTTTTAAATAGATTTGTAGAGAACAATGTAAAAAATTTTATGCGATCATAGAAATCAATCCAAAAATCTGTTGAGACCAGAAACAAGTCCAAGAATATAAACCCTAAATCACAAATAACAAACATGAAGAAGGAGACTGAGATTTACGAGGTTCGACAAGATGCCTAAGTCCCCGTGATAGAAGAGAGAGATCTATTGATTATTTAGACAAGATTACAAGAGGATTACAATTGGTTCTCTCAATAACTCACTCAGCTTCATCCAAACCCTTAAACGGGTTCAAGCCTCTATTTATAGAGAGAAGAAGTAACCTCCAAAACAGCAATTATTTTGGGTCTAGAAATTGCTCTGATCCGACTCCCCCACCCCCCCCAAAACCAAAACTCTTAGTTAGATTCTCAGAGTTGGATCCGGTCGACCGGAGACAAGTCCTAACTCTCTGTTAATCTCTCAGAGTTGGGCCAATCGACTGGCAGGTCGACCACTAACTGGATTTCTTCTCTCGTGCAGTATAAATCGACTGAACCTCTGACAACTGAGTTTAAAAACTCTACGTCTCTGTTTTTGATCCTCTCTACCGACAAAATCCAGAGTAAAGCACACAAGACATTTGTGAGTTAGCAACACAAGACATGAGAGAGAAACCCACAGTTTCGCTGGTCAGACTTTTTGGCAATCTTGTGGTCTGCATAGGTTGTCGGTAGAAAGAGAAGATGGAGGATTCGCATTGCTCAAAGGACAAACAAAATGATCTAGTGAGCACCATGTATCTGTGGGTGTGGGGGCAGAAGCCCTTCAATGAAAATAAGTAGAGAGGCAGAGTTTTCAAATTCAAACAAATGAGAAGATGATTAGTTCAGCCAGGAGAAACCTACGTGTTTAAACATAAATTCAATTGGACTAGTTAAAAATAGAAGACTAAATAAGAAACCCTAACCAAGGTCTGAAATCTCTATACTATTATATTTTAGGCGTCAAAATCGACAATGTCGACAATCAATATTATATGACTGCTTGAAATTATTACATTTATTTTCAAATATAATAACATCTGACTTGAGAGGGTTTATAATAAAGAAGATTTTAAAGGAGTATATGTAAAAGACTTTCTTATTTGTTTCTGAAAAAGACATTAATATATGTGTATGTATGTATGTATACCGTGTTCCTAATAGATTTCCTTTTATTACAACCTAAAAGGATGACTTAAAATTCTAATATCCCGATTTTTTTTTTTTCAAGATCCGACCGCACTTTATCGTCTTCATATTTTAAGATGTACACATATAAAAATCACGTGATTTGAATTTTATTTACTCTAATTTTTTTGTGTTCAAATATTAACGATTTTTTAACAGCAGAAGAAAATGGAATGAGTAGATCAAATGAGTAAACAAACTCCAAATGCAAAGATTATTTTATTAAAAACTTTTTAATGAAATACAATGCACGCAATAATTGATTAGAATATGAGTCAGTAATAGCCTTCCCTAGAAATGCAAGAGCGCAGGCTTTATTAGAAGGAAAAGTGACCTCAAGCTCAGCAAGTCACAAATGAAAGTCTGGAAACACAACATGATTTAAATAATAATCTATATCCACAAGATTTATAAGACAAAAAGGTCTAGTAATCAAAATAGCAACTCACTAACTGCATCCAAATCTCATGCAGTCACCCCTCCAAATCAAAATACTAATAAAGAGAGAAGAAGAACAGAGAGAAATTTACACACAATATACTACCAAGCATCAGTCATTGAAGCTGCATTTGAAGCTAGAAACATGTCCTCACTCCCAACCCACCCACAACTCTCACACCCACACTCATTCCATCCCATCTCATGCACCACTTTCCTCTTCTCCCCCACTCTCAAATCACTAACCCTAATCCCCATCCTCACCACAAGTGTGGGTGGCTTTTCGCCCTCCGCCACCGGTCCCTTTGTAACGAAACCGACCCGTTTCTCCGCCGACACGTCGCCCCCTGATCCCGACATGTCCTCCCATGCAACCTCACCTCTCCCCAACAGCTTAGACTTGGCCTTCACGCCATACAAGGGCTTGGCTCTCCTCCACCTTAGCTCAAACACAATATTATGTGCGCATATCGCTTCTCTCGTAGAGTATGAAGCCACCTCACACTCCAAAGAGGATTGCTCATCCCAGTGTGCATCGCACGTGCTTGAAATCTCTCGGGTATCGATCCGAATCCTTCTCCCCCGGCCGCCATAGACGTAGTACCTTATGAAGAGCCTGCCCGGGGGAGATCAACGGCGAGGTTTGTTAATCTAACGATGTTTAGCTCACAACGAACTTGAGCCATGATGAGGGGGCACAAGAAAATTGTAAGTGAAACAAGATTTAGTTGAAGAGGTGCTATGTTTATAGTGCTTGGGAAGTTGTTATCCTTTGTGTGTGTGTGTGTGTGGGTTGGGGGGTGGGTTATGCACTCAAATCTTGACAGATATGGAGTGTTTTCTCCCTTCTAAAGGAGTTCGTGTGATATGGGGATCTAAGGACAAATCACAATTAACAAATGAGCCTTGACAATCACCAATGGCCATACATATCGAAGTGTTGTGCTCTATAGGGGCCACAACATTGAGCTTTATTGGGTGGTTTCCTTCAAGCTGACTAATGGTGTTGAGATTGATTCAGACCATGGAGTTGTGCAAGTTCAACAAAAAGTGGGGAGTTGAGATATAGTGGCCAAAGCATTTGACCCCAATTAGGAAATTGAGTGGTGGTGGGGCACTTATGTGTTCGTTTAGAGGCAAACTTTTTGCAAGATCTAGTCATGGCTGGTGTGGATATGATATTATGAGTCAAATGATTAAGATCCAATTGTCAAATTGGGTTTAGACTTGACTCAACCTATCTCTAGGACTTGGCCTGATTGGAACACTACATGAACAATCAGATTAGTGAGAAATCAAGCCTTCTGCCTTCAACTTGTCACATTGGGATGAACTTTTGCTTGCAACCTTTGCAAAAGGAGAAATCAAACTTCATAAAAACACACATAGATTGATTCCTCCCAAATGATCATTGATCAAATACTAATCTCAAATGCCCGAGTGCACATCTGATTTTAACACTACTACTTGCATGATAATCCATTGCACATAAAACTTCAATCTCTTTCAAATCGAAGCTAAACGATCGGATTAGAGATAAGCGCCTTCTTAATCAGCTCTTTAGAGAGATCAGGATCCCCAAGGATCTTGGGTGGTTTCAACTTTCTTCATGCAAATCTCTATCTATGTTAATTTTGGGTGGCTAGCTAAAAAAAAAAAATTGTTTAACATATGGTTAACTCTCTAGTAGAGAGAAGGGGAAGCTCCATGCCAAGAACAAATTGTTTATGCCTTGAAAAAGATATGATAGGGCCACACCCTAGGCTTTGCACTAAGAATGTAAACTAGAAACTAAGTGATGATTGTTGGGATCCTAGTCCCACACACTAATAAAAGATCAATCAATGTAGAAACCATATCTTGGATTAAAATTGGCATACAACTAAGGGATACAATTCATGGAGGTACCGTGGATGAGTAGGCATATCTTTCTAAAATATTAAACATGAGAGCAAAAGCTAACCAAAGCCATCCTTTCTGGAGTCCCCAGATGATTGCTTGTATTATACTAGTGGTAGATAAAAATGTTTTCAAAGATGTGCAACACATTCATTGTAAGTGTAAACCCATTTATCCTACTCATTTACCCATGCTTTTGTTGGGTATTCTGCTTAACAAGAATCAATCTGACAACTTATCAAGATCACTGAGATATCAACAATCTAATTGGCCAGGTCGGCAAATATCAGGTGGGAGGTTTTCCGTTCAATAGAACGTTCCTTAATTTAAGAACCACCTTTCAATTTCCTTCCTTGGTTTAAGCACCAATTAGACTGAATCCAAGTCAGTCACAATATACTGTAAAGTATATCCCCTGTATAAAGGATTTAATCCACTTATACAGTTTCACTTAGACTGAATCTAAGTCAATCTCGATATACTGTAAAGTATATCCCCTGTATAAAGGACTTAGTCCACTTATACAGTAATTGAAGTGAGGTACGCTTACAGCGAATCTCCTTAAGACAATTACGTCCCCCGCACCGGTGCTAACGGGATAATGGACGCTGGTCTCCCAAGATACAACACTTCTTCACGGTATTTGGACAGCACTACCAAATACCGTACGGTCGAACCGTAGTCAACCAGTACCTACACAGGATTAGCAAAGCAGCGGTATAACGACAAATTTCAAATGAATATTTGTCTTACTCTTTTGGAGGAACACCCACTGTTGAGGACGTAGGAAGGTTGAAGAATTTTGGCAGAATCTCCTTTAGGAAGTAGCTTCGGATTCCCACTTCACTTGGAAGTCGCGGATTCCCACTTCGTTGGAAGTCACTTCTGGAATTCGTGGATTCCCACTTCGCTGTTGGAAGTTGCTCTGGAAGTCGAGGAGTCGCACTTCGCTGGAGCCCAGTTCAGAACCGAAGTCTGAACTTATAGAGAGAGAGAGAGATCTTTCAAAAGAGAGAAAGAGTCTCAGATTTGGTTCATCTCTCAATTGAGAACATGGAGTCCTTTATATAGCGGAATAGGAGGGCCCAACAGGTTCGAACCCGAACGAAAGGTTGCACCCTTTCGACCCAACCGTTGCAACCTTTGGTTAGCCAACAGGTTCGCAACCTTTGGCAGTCCAACTGGTTCGCACCCGTTGGCTGTCTAATTGGTTCGCACCCGTTGGCAATCCAACTGGTTCGCAACTGTTGGCGGAGCGGGTCTGGTTCGCACCGTTTGGATCTGGCCTGGACTGGTTCATAACCTGCGACCCGATTCAAAAAGAATCAGGCCAGGTAGGGAAACCCAAGCCCAAGCCCAAGCCCGGACCCGGACCCGGACCCGAGCCCGAGCCCGGCCCGGCTCCGGCTCCGGCTCCGGCTCCGGCGCCGGCGCCGGCCGGCCGCCGCCGCCGCCAGCGGCGGCGCGCGTGCGCGCACGTACGTACGTACGTGCATAGTTCCCTCCTTTTCGCGCGCGAAAACTCCAAGTACCCAAAGGGCACGCCCTTTGTTCTCAATTTTCTCTATATATACACCACAAACTTCCATCCCACGGCCAATGTGGGACTAAATGCTTTAAGCCACCTTTAGTCCCGTTTTGGCTTTGAATTAGGCAAACTTTGGACTTGAATATCTCATTCATTCGAAGTCGGAATTGAACATGTGAATATACCACGTTCATCACAAATGGAAGAAGAACACACTCCAACCATCATCCGGTTGATACGATCAACGGATCTCGCCATAATTCAACTCGAAGATTCTCATTTATATTCTTCAATTCCAACAATCCCCCACAATGAATGAGAGATTCAAGGAATGACACACAAAGAGACTGACTCTATTGTGTAAGGTACTTGAGAAAAGACACTGCATAAGGATAGGTGAACTAGGTCTTGAACCTTCCATAGCGAAAGCTTTATCGGACTTACTGGCTAATCAGTGAACTAGGTCTTGAACTGTTAGCCGTTGGTGTAAGCCAAGTCAACAAGCTTCACACAGTGACTTTCCAAATCAACTTTGGTTCTCTGTTGTGTCCGTTTTGGCCCTGGACATTCTTGGTTTCAGAGAGTATCTTTAGGGAATAACAGCCTCCATAGAGATTCCCAAAGAGCCGACCCAACTCTATACTCACATAGGTGATGGACCTATGAAGAGTAGTCTACTCTACTCCACTTGTATAGTAACAAGATATAGGCATCATTAAAAGCGTTAAGCTTATCCTTAATCCACTTGTAGAAAAGCACTTATGTGCACCTTAGGAATGGATTGGAGTCAAGCTCCCAAGTGCTTACTTGCTGAGTCAATCATAACTAGTTTTTCCTCTTGAACTTAGTCCGTGGGATCTCCAGTCGCTAAGTGAGGTTTCCATTAAGCTGACTCGGTAAGGTTAGGCTTTTAGACCCATTCCCCTCGATGCGCAGTTTATACGCTCTCCGCTTAAACCTTTAGTAAGCGGATCCGCTAAATTATCCTTTGACGATACAAAGTCAATAGAGATAATTCCATTTGAGAGCAACTGCTTCACGGTATTATGTCTACGACGAATATGTCTAGACTTACCGTTGTATATCACATTTTGTGCCCTAGATATAGCTGCTTGATTGTCGCAGTGTATACATATAGCGGGCACTGGCTTTTGCCACAACGGTATATCTTCTAAGAATTGTCGAAGCCATTCTGCTTCTTCTCCAGCCTTATCTAAGGCTATGAATTCCGATTCCATAGTGGAACGGGCAATACATGTTTGCTTAGAAGATTTCCATGATACCGCTGCTTCTGCTAGAGTAAATACGTATCCGCTAGTTGATTTTGATTCCTCAGAATCTGCAATCCAATTAGCATCACTGTATCCTTCCAGTACAGGAGGATACTTTCCATATCTCAAGGCATATTCCTTGGTATGTGATACGTAACCCAATACTCGTAGTAGAGCGGTCCAATGTAGATCACTAGGATTACTAGTATATCTACTCAACTTGCTTACAGCGTAAGCAATATCGGGTCTAGTGCAATTCATTAAATACATTAGACTTCCGATAATCTGAGAATACTCCAACTGGCGTATCCCAGTTCCTGTATTCTTATGAAGGTGGACGTGTGGGAGAAAAGGATTTGTATTCTCTTTTATCCCATGATCCTTGAATCTTTCTATCATCTTATCCACGTAGTGAGATTGAGATAGACTGATTCCATCTGGTGTTCTAGTAATTTTAATTCCTAAAATTACATCAGCAACCCCCAGATCCTTCATATCAAAACTGTTGGATAACATTCTTTTAGTGGACTTAATAATCTCAATATTAGTCCCAAGTATCAACATGTCGTCTACATAAAGACAAACAATGATACATGCGTTTCCAACTGTTTTCGTGTAAACACACTTATCGCATTCATTGATAGTGAATCCATCTTTGATCATGACACTATCAAATTTCTCATGCCATTGTTTTGGAGCCTGTTTTAAACCATATAAGGATTTTACCAATTTACACACCTTGTGTTCTAGGCCCTTGACTTTAAATCCTTCTGGTTGCTCCATATATATTTCTTCATTTAATTCACCATTTAAGAATGCAGTCTTGACATCCATCTGATGGATATCTAAGTTGTGCAATACTGCAATCGCAATCAACATCCGAATGGACGTTATTCTTGTTACTGGTGAATAAGTATCGAAGTAGTCAAGTCCTTCTTTTTGTCGATAACCCTTGGCTACTAATCTAACCTTGTACTTATCGATAGATCCATCGGGTTTTAATTTTCGTTTGAAAATTCACTTACACCCAATTGGTTTACTTCCAGGAGGCAAGTTTACCAATTCCCAAGTATGATTACTTAGTATGGATTCTATTTCGCTATTTATAGCTTCTTTCCACATTTGTGCTTCTGGGTTTGACATAGCCTCTTTAAATGTTTGAGGCTCGCTCTCAATAGCGTATGCTATGAAATCTGGACCAAAAGATTTTGAGATTCTAGATCTCTGACTTCTTCTTGGTTCAATTTCCGCATTAACAATTGGTTCCTCGGGGCTTTCGTCCCTGAACGCCATCTCGTGTGTTCTTTTCCCAGAAGTCTTATCTGCTTCCCGTTTGTACGGAAAGATATCTTCAAAAAACACAGCATCTCGAGATTCGATAATCATGTTTACATGAATATCAGGTATTTCTGATTTATGAACCAGAAACCTATATGCACTACTATTCAAGGCATAGCCTATGAATACGCAGTCTATAGTTTTTGCTCCCAACTTAGTCTTTTTGGGTAATGGTGCCAGCACCTTTGCAAGGCACCCCCACATTTTGAGGTAATGGTAGGAAGGTGTCCTTCCATGCCATAACTCGAATGGTATAAGACCAAGTTTCTTGTGGGGTACTCTATTTAGAATATGATTTGCAGTTAATAGAGCTTCCCCCCACAAGTTCTGCGGAGCTCCAGAACTTACGAGCATGGAATTAACCATCTCCTTCAAAGTTCTGTTCTTCCGTTCAGCAATTCCATTCTGCTGAGGAGTGTATGGTGCTGTAGTTTGATGTATTATACCAAAACTAGCACATAACTCACTAAAATCATTTGATTCATATTCTCCGCCTCTATCGGATTTTAGAATCTTGATTTTCTTGTTGAGTTGATTCTCAACTTCGGCTTTATATGTTGTAAACATATTTATTGCCTCATCCTTACTGTTCAAAAGATACACATAACAGTATCTTGTACAGTCATCGATAAAAGTAATGAAATACTTTTTACCGCCTCTAGTTGGCATAAACTTCAAGTCACATAGATCGCTATGAATTAACCCTAAAGGTTCTGTATTTCGATCTATTGAGTGAAATGAATTTTTAGCCAACTTGGCCTCAACACAAACCTCACACTTGCGAATTTCTTCCAAGTTGAGTTTAGGAATATATCCCAGATTGGACAAGTTCTTTAAAGACTTGTAATTTACATGCCCTAATCTAGCATGCCACAAAATAGGAGACTCAAGCAAATAAACAGAAGAATTTTCTTTATTTATAAGCTTCGGGTACAGATACACAGACTTTTTGTCTACCACTGCAACATTGTCTTTAAAAAGACAATCAACAAGATTCTTGTTTTGTTTGAGACGGCTGCGACATTCATTCGCCTTATGCCCCTCTTTGTTGCAGATGTAGCAAGTTCCCTTGAAGCGCATGTTCTTGCCTTCTTGGACCTTGCCTTTGTACCCCTGGGAAGTCTTCTTCCGCTTTAAGCCTTTGGAAGTAGACGCTTTCCCCTTTGAGTCTTCGATCACATTGGCTTTTGCTTCGTAGGAGTTCTTACTGCTCCTTTTCTCGGACTTTCTGTTGTCCTCCTCAATACGAAGCCTCACAATGAGATCCTCCAACTTCAACTCCTTTCGCTTGTGCTTAAGGTAGTTCTTGAAATCTCTCCACGCAGGTGGGAGTTTCTCCACGATAGTAGCAACCTGAAAATTTTCAGGTAGGATCATACCTTCGGCTTCTATCTCATGCAAGATAAGTTGGAACTCTTGCACCTGACTGATTACAGTCTTGCTGTCCACCATTTTGTACTCCAGAAATCGTCCATCGACGAACTTCTTGGTACCAGCATCCTCAGTCTTGTACTTCTTGTCAAGACTGATCCATAACTTCTTTGCCGTTGTGATAGGACTGTAGACATTGTAAATAGAGTCATCCAGTCCATTTAAAATATAATTTCGGCAAAGGAAGTCACATTGAGTCCATGCATCAGTTGCAGGCTCTGGTGGATCTTCTTCCAGGAATCTGGCCAGATGAAGAGTGGTCAAGTAGAAGAGCATCTTCTGTTGCCACCTCTTGAATTCTGTGCCATCAAATTTTCCTGGCTTCTCCGGCTTCGGGTTAGGAAGTGGAGTAGGCATCAATGCTTGTAGCATGTTTGGTGCCTTACTTGAGCTATCTTGATTAGTCTCAGACATCTTCTGTAAGTTCAAGCAGAACAGAAGTAAGAAACGATAATTGTCTTAAGATTGTTGGGTATTCTGCTTAACAAGAATCAATCTGACAACTTATCAAGATCACTGAGATATCAACAATCTAATTGGCCAGGTCGGCAAATATCAGGTGGGAGGTTTTCCGTTCAATAGAACGTTCCTTAATTTAAGAACCACCTTTCAATTTCCTTCCTTGGTTTAAGCACCAATTAGACTGAATCCAAGTCAGTCACAATATACTGTAAAGTATATCCCCTGTATAAAGGATTTAATCCACTTATACAGTTTCACTTAGACTGAATCTAAGTCAATCTCGATATACTGTAAAGTATATCCCCTGTATAAAGGACTTAGTCCACTTATACAGTAATTGAAGTGAGGTACGCTTACAGCGAATCTCCTTAAGACAATTACGTCCCCCGCACCGGTGCTAACGGGATAATGGACGCTGGTCTCCCAAGATACAACACTTCTTCACGGTATTTGGACAGCACTACCAAATACCGTACGGTCGAACCGTAGTCAACCAGTACCTACACAGGATTAGCAAAGCAGCGGTATAACGACAAATTTCAAATGAATATTTGTCTTACTCTTTTGGAGGAACACCCACTGTTGAGGACGTAGGAAGGTTGAAGAATTTTGGCAGAATCTCCTTTAGGAAGTAGCTTCGGATTCCCACTTCACTTGGAAGTCGCGGATTCCCACTTCGTTGGAAGTCACTTCTGGAATTCGTGGATTCCCACTTCGCTGTTGGAAGTTGCTCTGGAAGTCGAGGAGTCGCACTTCGCTGGAGCCCAGTTCAGAACCGAAGTCTGAACTTATAGAGAGAGAGAGAGATCTTTCAAAAGAGAGAAAGAGTCTCAGATTTGGTTCATCTCTCAATTGAGAACATGGAGTCCTTTATATAGCGGAATAGGAGGGCCCAACAGGTTCGAACCCGAACGAAAGGTTGCACCCTTTCGACCCAACCGTTGCAACCTTTGGTTAGCCAACAGGTTCGCAACCTTTGGCAGTCCAACTGGTTCGCACCCGTTGGCTGTCTAATTGGTTCGCACCCGTTGGCAATCCAACTGGTTCGCAACTGTTGGCGGAGCGGGTCTGGTTCGCACCGTTTGGATCTGGCCTGGACTGGTTCATAACCTGCGACCCGATTCAAAAAGAATCAGGCCAGGTAGGGAAACCCAAGCCCAAGCCCAAGCCCGGACCCGAGCCCGAGCCCGGCCCGGCTCCGGCTCCGGCGCCGGCGCCGCCAGCGGCGGCGCGCGTGCGCGCACGTACGTACGTACGTGCATAGTTCCCTCCTTTTCGCGCGCGAAAACTCCAAGTACCCAAAGGGCACGCCCTTTGTTCTCAATTTTCTCTATATATACACCACAAACTTCCATCCCACGGCCAATGTGGGACTAAATGCTTTAAGCCACCTTTAGTCCCGTTTTGGCTTTGAATTAGGCAAACTTTGGACTTGAATATCTCATTCATTCGAAGTCGGAATTGAACATGTGAATATACCACGTTCATCACAAATGGAAGAAGAACACACTCCAACCATCATCCGGTTGATACGATCAACGGATCTCGCCATAATTCAACTCGAAGATTCTCATTTATATTCTTCAATTCCAACAGCTTTTAGGGTAAGGGTAAAGCTTCGTTACCCATTTATCTAATTGTACCACTAATTAATACAAAATTTTAAGAAATTATACTTTTTTATCGATCTATATACTCTTCTATAAGATTAGCATATGAGTAGGAAAACACTTCTAAAATTATTGTGATGATAGCTTTTTTCAAGACGCTACTCCTCTTCGTCGAATAAAATCATTCCTAGTAACTAAAAGTGTTTTACCTATTTTCTTTTACCCTATAGGGTAAAGAAAATTTTAACCCATTGCCCTACAAGGTAGGGTAAAAATGATTTATACATTACCCATTAGGTAAGTGTAAAGGGTTAAATAAGCAAAGTAAGGGTAAAGATAAGACATTTACCCGACTCATTGTCACCCCTAATTGTAAGTAGGGGCGTAGATGGATATTCAGAACGAATTTGATTCGTATACGTATTCATTTAAGCAGATAAGAATAGTAATAATCACTATATGCTTTGTTTAGTATGTTTGTTAGTATAAAAACAAGTATATATAGATAAATGTCTGCTATGCTTACAATTATTATAATTATTTATATATTTTATTATTAGTATACACAACACCAACAACATCAGAGCCTTTATCTCATATTTTTGGGGTTGGTTACATGAATCATTTTCTTTCATTCGGTTCTGTTGAGGCTATTTTCTCCATCACATGAAGCATTTATATATCTTTCTTATTTGTCTCTATCTAATTTAGTTTTGGACTCCCACTATATGTCATTTGCCTATTAAATAGGATCATTATTAAATAGGATCATACCTAATTGGCACACTAATTGAGCTATATTGCATATGTCTAAAATATCTTAGTTAATTCTTTCTAATTTTATCTTCAATAGGAGTAACATTTAACTTCCTATACATGTAGTCATTTTTTATTCTATGTTAGTGTATTATCACTCATCTATCTAAGCGCTCTCATCTCTTCTATGCTCACTTTTTGGAAACTCATTTTTCAGACTTGTTCCTTAATTGTCTAACATTCTAACCATAAATCATTACAGATCTCATAACTATTCTATAAAATTTTCTCTTCAATTTTTATGGATGTTCTATTATCACATAAATCCTCATAAGCAATCCTAAGCTACATTGTAACCATATATTTCTTGATTCCCCTTTTTTTGATGAATGATTGATCTGAAACGATGAAGATGAGCATCTGAGGTATTCCTTGACCATCATTCTTGAGTATGTGCTCATTTTCCTCACCATTTTGTTGGACGACGATGATTAATACATATATGCTTTTTACTGTAATTTAGTAATTACGCTTTTTGAACTTGGTACTGTAAACCTGAACATGAATTTATATATAATTTCTTTAACTATTTTAAAGTTCATTTAGTATCATAGGATATTCTGGTGAATCTTAATATTTATCCGAATCAGATGATATCAATTAGATTCATACAGCAGATAATAATTTTGGATTCATATACTTTGGTTTACACCCTAATTGTGAGCATAATTGAGCAATTTTGTATCGGCAAAATCTAGTTCCTAACAAGATTATAATTATAATAAGCATTTAGGAGCAGTGAGAATTGAAGGGAAGATAACACACAGATTCAGAAATAAAACCCACAAGCTGTGAAACACGACTCACCCGTAAGAGCAGAAAGTTTGGTTATGAAAAGTCCCAAGTTCAAGATCAGATTATGACCTTTGTATAAAAAGACAACAAAGAAGAAGCTACGTGTGGATGAATGATCAATGAATAGCAAGATTATAGCTGCTGATTCAAATTTCAGGTTTAAACAGCATCAAGGTGAACTTACACCAGAAAAATCATCAAGGTTTACGTTTACCAATATATATATATATATATATATATATATATATATATATATATATATATATATATATATCACTCTCTTGGATTCTCCAATGAGAAATGAAAGATTAATGAAGGAACACAGAAATGCACAAAGCATAACTTTTTTAATCACAACGTATGAACAAGATCTCACAGTACCACTCCCTTGTGAACTCACAGTACAATGCAAACAAATATTCATTGTTCTTTTTACAGATTGATTTCCTAGAGATAAACAATCGATTTGCAAGACAGGTTTTAAAAAAAAAAAAAAAAAACATTTAACTACAGCCCAACTTCCAGCTGATTCACTGGTTAAGCTTTCGGCATCAGAGCTGAACAACACCCATCACTTTCAGAATCTGAAAAGCGTACCTCCAAACAGGTCGAATTAGATAAAACTTTCAGCTCATTTCTGCAAGTCCTCGAGAAGCATCACAGGTACTGACAGTTCATCTGTTCCTAAAGTTCAGACAAGATTATCAAGGGATTGAGCGTGAAAGAAGCAGAATGCAAATGTTGTAGATATTTAGAACTACTTTCAGTTTAGAAGAAAATGGGAACTATTATTTTTAAGGTTCACGATCATATTGCTATCAGTATCTTGTAAACATCGCTCAATTGACATTCGTAATAAAGGTTTTTCCAGCCTTCCATTATTAAAAAATAAAAATAAAAAATAAAAAATAAAAACATAAGGGAAAGTCACAGTAAGCTCCGAGTCAAGCTGGCATGTGATGGGATGTTGCCAAAGTTGAAGGCCAAAGTTTCTGCACAGAAGGGAAGGGTCTTACAGCGAAGTCTCTGAGTGTACCTTGTACTTCGAAGCTCACTCAAACCAAAGAGACATAAAGGGTGTTTGGATGGGTGCAAGTGCAAGTCTTACTTGTGCCAAATTGACTTTCAAGTGTTTTTTTTGTTGAACTCTTGAATTGTAAAGTCTGCTTCTTGTTATAATTTACGTTGTAAATCTCACTTGCAATTTAAATAATTAATTTTTAAATATTAGATTAATTTTTTATTATTAGATTATATTTTTAATTATTAGATTATTAATTTTATTAAAAGTTTTATCTTTTTAAAGTATTAAATTAATCTTAGGAATATTTCGCTACAACCACCTACTTTACTTCATAATTAAAAAAAAAAAAACTCAGTGTCCTAGTTTGATTCGCAACTGTCTCATCCACGTCGGCATAAATTGATTCCTCTCAACCATCGCTTGTTGCTCTTTCCTCAACCTTGACTCCGACGCAAAGTAACTCAGGGGAGGAGCCCCTGGAGTTTATTTTTGGGATCGACTTTTTTACAGATCTCGATTTGTTCGTGCTTGCGATGAGTTCTGTCAGGACTGATTCAGAAATAGAGTATTTTGTGAATACTGCAATCATGGTCGCACTCCCGAAAAAACTAAAAAATAAGATATTTTGTGAGGACTACGGCTTATAAAGACTCAAATATAAGACATTTTATGAATACTGCGATCATGATCGCAATCATATAAAGACTCAGAAATATGATATTTTTTTGAGGACTATGATTATAATTACAGTCCTCATAAATAGTAATTTTATGAGGAGTGCGATCATCATTGTAATTCTCAAAAATAAGACTGTGATTATTTTATGAGGACTACGATCATAATCGTAGTTTTCAGAAATAAGAAATTTTTATGTGATGATTTTGTGAGGATTGCAACACCCACATCCTCAATTCTCAAGAGGCCTCTCCTCTCCCTAAAAATCAATCTTTAGCAAACCCAGCCCTCAAAATCCAATCTTTATCGCTGCCCATGTCTCAAAATGGCCTCTTTCTCCTCTCTCACTCATCTTTCTCCTCCCCCTCCTCTCTGCCTTCTAAATCCCCACCCAATCCCAAAAAAACAAAGAGGAGAAATATTGTGTAATTTATTGCCAGTAGTGAGTGTACTGATCTGAGTATCATTATTTTAATGCAAGAAAAATGCAGAATGACACTCATTTTTTCAATGTATAACTTTTTAGTACATATCCAATGTATAATAAAGGCGCACGAAGCTGTTCACGATTTCTTATAAAATAAAAGAAATAATATTTGCAATTAATTGATTTATGTTTCCTTTTTCCCCCTGGCAATTGAGTATTGATCTACTCTGAAAAATCTTCTATTTAACTACAGTATCATACATTAGAGTTGATTGCGATGTATTATCTTTTTGCTACTTATTTGAATCTAAGATTTTTCACAGTTCACTCTCCTTCTCAACTATTGAATTTTGTCACCACTGATAATAATCTAGTCTCTCTATCCCCCATCACTTCTTTCTTGTTTGTGCCAAAATAATCTTTAGATTCATTTGATCAAAGATGGCTTGCTATCTAGATCAATAAGTCAAGTATAGCATGCTGGTGGAAACTTGGAAGCTTGCAATGCAAAGTAATGAAAAACATGCAATGGCGCCCAACTTTCATTGACTGGTAATGCAACTGCACTCTGCTTGGCTGCTAATTAAGTTAGGGCACCAAGCATTACTCTTAAACAAAGAACTTAATCATCAAATTAAGACATTGAGACCACCATTAACGATGATAATTTAGCATTCTTAAATGCAGACACTGGAGTTTTTTAACAGAGAATATTTGAGTCTTGTCTCAGTTTTGGAATTGACGTGCGAGAATGGCGGAGGTGGGGTCAAATTGGTGACGACGTACGCGTCTGATGGTGTCGTTTTGTAGCTCACCGACTCAAAATGATGGTAGATTTTTCTCACGTAACGCTCCCCTCGCTCCACTCTCGCATGGGTTGCTTGCTTTCCTACGTTATTTGTTTGACAGTGGCTGAGGTTCTCTGGGGCCCACGGAAAATCCATCAGTGACAGTGGGCCCACATCGGTCCGGCCCGGGCTCCACACGTAAGACTAGAGCTATCGGGGTTTGCTCAGCTGTTCGGTGTTCTGTAGGGAGCAGCGGATCGCCCGGGAGGGGCCAGTCACGTCCAGATAACGGCCTCCAAACTACCACGTGGGAAGAAGTGGGGCCCAGGTACAGTGACACGTAGGATGCACATTATATTGGACCCCACATTTGGGACCGAAAAGCGATAATTTTTTTGCTCACCGTGTCCATATGGGCCGTTGATTTCAGTGGACCTCTAGGACCCACCCGACTAAATGGCTCCCAAAACGTGATAACAAACAAGAGACGCATTGAGCAAAATGGAACTACCGATGCACAATCGTTATCAGCTGGGGATTTGGAGCTAACCATGGTTTCTTGCTAATGGAACAGATTCTGGGGGAGAGATGACGTGGCACCACGAAGCGGGTGGGTGGGTGGGTGGTTGAGTGTGTCTGCGCGTTGTTTAATCCAAATTCCATGCTAGATGTAAATGACGGTCATCTTCTTATCTCAACCATATAAATTTGGCAGCTGATGTTGTCGACTAAAAGCTTAAAAAAGGGAAAAGACAAGCGAGCAACACTTTGCGAGTTGTCCCACGACAAGTCTCATGTAGGGGTGGCCAACGGGACGAATCGGGTTGATTCGTCCCGTCTGGCCAACGAATCCATGACGAGACGGGTTGGACCCGTCTCGTCACGGGTTATACGAGACGGGTTAAAAACCCGGGTAACGAATCGGGTCTCCTGACCCAGTTCGTTACCGGATTCGCCGAGACGGGTTGGACCCGTCTTGGCAATTTTTAATTTTTTTTAATTCGATAATTCTTAAATTTTAAAATTTAAAGTTATAAAGAAATTAGGAAAAAATAGGAAAAAAAAAGAGGAAAAATTTAAAAAAATTTCTAAAATTATAAAAAAAATATATATAATTGATATTCACTAATTACAAGTTTTTTTGTAAGGCAAATTATTTTATTAATATGAAAAAATCATACACCAATCTGCTCATCACATATATAATGTACATAAAACTCATCTCGTATAACATACATAACAAAACTCTGGTGCTCATCTCATACAATGTACATAAAAACTCTGGTGGTTCTCTACTCGTCATCATCGTCCTGTTCAAATTCTTCATCTAGAATGGCTTTTCATTATGTGCGTCTTTCTGCATCGAACCAGTCCTTTAAGCAAACAGCCATCTCCAAGTGTTTCGGCGTCAGCCTGCTCCTCCAAGGTGTCAAAACTTTACCACCTGCAGAAAATGCGCTCCCGGACGCTATTGTAGAGGCCGGAGGTGTCAGTATATCTCGGGCCATGGTAGAAAGAACAGGAAATTGTTTTCTCTGTTCTTTCCACCATGACAAAATATCAAATGTTTCCCATGGTTCATCATCATTTTCATTTATTTCAGCAAGCATTGTGTTCAAATATAAATTAAGTTCATCAAATGAACCTGCTCCTGAAGAGTGTTTCTTTCTAGTATTAGAGGAAAGTATACTTTTAAAATTAGATAATCTTTTACCTAGACTACTAGAAGAAGTTTGTGATGGTGTATGTGCCCTAAATTCAGAAGAAGGGGGAAATAACTCATCTCTGTACAATGAGTACATTTCTTCTAAAAGAGATCTAATTTCTAAAAGTAATTTATCTATATCTTGTTCATAATTTAAACATAAAACAAAATTGGATAATAAAAGTTTTAAATTATCTATTTTAATTCTAGGATCCATAATTGCAGCTAAGTAAAATAAAAAAGGCATATTTTCAAAATATTTTCGAAATTTTTCTTCCATGTCATGTATAGCCTCTTCAAGACTGTCATCATCTCTATATGCAGCAAATACTTGAGCAATTTCATTAAGATTATAAAAAACTAAGTTACATGTGGGATAATACGTACCAGAAAGTGCTTTTGTGGCAGTGTCAAATTTTTCTAGAAAAGTACAAAATTTTCATATAATTTCCACTCTTCATCGCTAATATAAAGAGATGAACATTCATTTATTGTAAAAAATTGAATTGCTTGTTTAAAAGGAAGGCAATCTTTAATCATATAGTAGCTTGAATTTCAACGAGTTTTCACATCTGCTTGGAGTAGTTTTTCCTTTAATCCACATTGTCGGCAATAACTTTTAAAAGATTGTCTCCTAGGTCTACTGTGTTTTATATGTAAAATAATTTTTTTAACTTTATAAATATATTTGTCTAAGATTTTTAGACCATCTTGTACACATAAATTCAATATATGGCAAACACATCTAACATGAAAAAAGTTTACCGTTTAAAATCGGATCTAATACCGTTTTCAATTGTCTTATTGAAGCAGTATTGTCACTTGCATTATCAAAAGAAATAGAAAATATTTTATTTTCTACACCATAATTTCTACAAGTAAGAAAAATTGAATTTGCTACATTTGTAGTAGAATGTTTCTCATAAAATTTAGAAAATGATAAAATACGTTTTTGTAAAATCCAGTTATCATCAATAAAGTGAGCAGTAACACATAAATAATGAATAAGATTAAGAGCTTCCCATATATCGGAAGTTAATGAAATTTTTCTAGCATCACTAGTAAAAAGAGCCTTCAAAATATTTTTTCTATTTACAAATAAATCTTCAATTTCTCTAGTTATAGTTTGTCTGCTAATTCTCTTATAATCAGGAGCAAAAACATATTTAAGATAATCAACTAATGCATCAGATTCAGTAAAAGAAAATGGAAGTTCTGCTCGAACAATAAATTCAGCTAACTTATGTTTATTTACTTCAGGCTTATATCTCCAAGTGGAGAGTGTGCCTGAATCAGCTAATATTTGTGCTTGTTGTGGTGGTAAACCGTGACTTTTAGCATGCTTTTTTTCATAGTGTTTATTAAGAACACCTGTACCGTATCCTTCTTTATGATCAAATAGTTGATGACAGTACTTACATTCTGCCTTTCTTCTACCTTCAACAACTTTTTCTACGAAATGGTTCCACACTGCAGAAGTTTTGGCTCTTACTTTAGAGGTTGTGCTTGTGCTTGTACTAGTTGGTTGTTGTGTTTCTGGAACTATAGTATCATGCTGTGTTGGTTGTGTATCGTGTTGTTGTGTTTCAGTAAAAAAAGGAGCCAGAGATTGTGCGTGCATTGGTGATGTTGACATTAAAAGTTGAGAATATGAGAAATATTGAGGAGGGAAGGAAATAGAATACCGACCTGTATCACTATCACTGGCATATGCAGCATGTGTATATGGTGCAAAACCACTGTAGTCAATTGCATAGCTTGACGAACTGTGATAGGGAGAAAATGCGGATGTTGGTGGAGCATAGTTGTATGGTGGGTAAGCGGTATATGTTGACGATGAGCTACCGCCAACATCGGTGTAAGGTGCGGCAGCTGACGGATTGTGTGTTGATGAAGAGCTACCACCGACTTCGGATGAGGAACCGCCAGTACTCCAGTTGGGCTCCATTAGACTAGACTGGAAGTTGGTAGAGATTTGTAATTGTAAGAGAATAAGAGTGATTTATAATAGAAGAGAGAGGGTTGAGGTGAAGTGAGATGAAAATGAATGAGGGTGAAGGGTATTTATAGAGGATTAGAGGTTAGGAGTAAATTTTTTTTTTTTAATGGGCCAACGACTCATTTTTGAGCCCTTGGGGTGAAAAAAGAGGGTGCCACGTGGCACCCTCACCCCAACGGCTCTTTTTTGAGTCGTTTAGGGTTTAAAAAAAATTAATTTCTAATATAGGGGGCGCAGAGTAATTTTCCTCTCTAACGTTATTATAAAAATATTGGACTAAAAAAAAGAAGAAGGGGGGTCGGGGAAATTTTCCCCGACCCGATTCGTCCCGTGACGAATCACGGGACGAATCGAATTCGTCCCGTGTAAACGGGACGGATCAACCCGTTCGGACCCGCCCTGTTTTGCGGGTTGACCCGTGACCCGCACTGTGCGACTCCAACGAGTCGCACAGTGCGGGGCGGGGCGGGTCGACGCGGGTCGACCCGCCCCATTGGCCACCCCTAGTCTCATGATTTTGAATCACTACATCTACCCGGGTGCCTGTTACATTGTTTAGCCTTTCATTTCTACCGTTTGATTTTCTGTAACTGGGTAGAAAAAGTGTAAGTGAGAAATGAAGAAAAAAATGTGCAAAAAAATATAAAAAACTGAGATTCATGCAAGTAAATTTTATGATGTTTGGTTGTAATGTTGAAATGTAATTGAAAAAATATATTGTATTCTACGGTGTTTTCTTAGTTACGTGAGAGTAGAAGGGAAAAAATTGACTACAAAATTTATCGCAAAATAATATTAAAATATTATTAATTATAAATTTTTTTTTGAGACTGTAATTAAACTACAAGTAGAATTTACGTGACTACAAAATTAAATATTTTGAGCTAAAATTATTACCAGTGATATTTACATGATCATAAAACTAATTGTAGCATTCAGCAAGTAAGAAAATGATAGTGTAAAAAGAAGGTGTAAAAGAGAAACTGAAAAAGGAAAAGAGATTTTCTCATCTCTCTTTTCCGGTTCCAAATAAATACCAAAAGTGGAAAATGAGTTTTCCCACTTCCACCCAAAACCAAACACGCCAAAGTCTTCTCTAGGTATAAGCACTAGCAGATATTATGGGCTACAAAATTTGTCAAGTTTCTGATCCTACACAACATCTCTACATACAGAACATGAGAGTCCTGCAATGACCACACAATGGTGCAAATAATCCCTTCATTTTCGATCACGCACGTGCATTGTGCATGTTACAAACTACGTAAGATGATAAAAATAATACTTGTGGCACTACCATGGCTAATAAATTTGTTTTCCTTTTAATTAATAATAAAATGGAGGAAGTTTCTCTAAACAAGTTGTTAATCCACCATAAATTTGACAGAAAAAAAATGATCCTATGAGAAGCAAAATAAAGCTAGTATGAAAGGGAAAGCAAGAATTCAATTCAAGCAAAGCAAGTGGCGGGGAAAATGGAGAGCATATGGACCCCACTACCATGTGAGTTACGCCCCCCACCCCCCCCCCCCCCCCCCCACACCCAACCCAAAAACCCACACACCCACCCACCCACACACCTTGTTCCCTGACAAATCCATGCTAAGGAGAACAAGAGAGAGAATGGCAAGAGAAAAGTCACAACTTTTAAGCAAAGGAACATACTCTCTCATAATTCCAACTAAATGACAATAGAGACACTTGTTTGGATGCAAAAGATGTGTCAGTGTGGTGAGAAATAAAGATTTGAAAGCAAAATCTCATAAAAAGATTGAATGAGATAGAAATTGGTAGTAGAAAAACATGCCACTGACCAAAACATCCCCCTTCTGTTGCACAGACACAGAAACACCGACACAGGCATGACACAACACAACACACCCGCACAACAAATTATAGAAAGTATTTTGAAAATAGAAGTATTGTGTCCGATATGTGTACCAGACATGGTACGGTTCTACATTTGAGGTGTTCGTGCTTCTTAGCACCCCCCAGGTCCTCCATAGTAGAACGACCATCCAAATACTTCTCTCTTTTTAAACCAGGCAGTATCGTAGCAGCTGGGTCTGTCTGCAACGAGCCGTCCTCTAGGATCTTGTAACTGATTGTCTTTGTCGATTGCTTGGATCAGAGAAACACGGGCACCGCGCAACGGGAACTGGCCGTTTCCCATTGGAGGGCTTTTCCTGTTCAAAGAGGACATGACTGTTCCACCCCATTCAACGAATTCGGCATTGCCAGCTAAACTGCTGAACATAGAGTTTTCCAGGCACCCAATTAGTTCCTCAGTTTTGTCTTCTAAGGTTGAGATACACCAATTCCCAGGCTCTTTATCCTGTCATTGTGATTGGGATGATTGTCATTCATTTAAAGCCTTAGATGAGGGAAAAGGGGAATTTTGTGCAAAATCAGCATATAAATTTTCATGCAAGTATAATTTGTATGTGCTATTCTTGACGTACCTTGAATATAGACAATGGAAAAGTTCCTTCGTTGAGGGCAATTCCAGGACTATACTTTGAGCTCTTCAGAATGAAACCTGAACAGCCGAGATTGAAGCAGTTTGTATGTTGATACCCATCAGTCTGCACCACAAAATATATATGATTCGACACCATTTCTAATTGATAAAGCTCGAGATGACTGATTCTACATGGTCTTGAGCTTACCGTCCAGAATATAGTGAATCGAGCAAGGTTGTCTCCGTATAATGCTGGATGTACCTGGATAGAATTGTTTACCAAGCCAATTTTGCTTCCATAAAATATAAATCAAATTTTGCTTCCAATTTTGCTTCCATAAAAAATTTGATCATGATTTATAGTCCTTGAACACAAAACAGTTAAATAAATCTCGGGGGCTCAGTTCACATAATTCTTGCCCCATCCCTCTTAGATTATACAATTTCAAGGCCTAGCAGAGTTCAGACATGTTGATTTATGTACGATATAATGGTTTATGATATGCCTCCATTTCCTATGAATATTCTTTTAGTTTTATAGCAAGTCTCTTTGTATATCATAAGTTTCCTAGACACAAATCCGAAAGCCTGATCACCAGATTTCAGTGTGGAAAAAAGTGAAATGTTTTAAGATTTTGAGGGTTTTGGTTAGAAATATGTAATTTAGAAAAATACAAGGACTTCTAAGTTTTAACATCAATATTTATATGAGACTTTAGGAGATTAATAGAATTTGGATTAAGCTAGTTGAAAATTTCTTATAGAAGGAAAAGTGGTGAAATCGGAAAATTCCGCTGTTGATTGAATGAAATTTATTTGACTTGTCAGTTGATTGTGACTGAAATTGTGAGTTTCTCTATGACCTTTTATGCTCTTAAACATCGTCTCGTGAGTCGTGACAGGCTATTTCAAACTCAAGCAAAGGAAAGAGCTGAGATTCAAAAAGTTCCATAATGTAAGAGCTTATTTGATGCGGACATCCAGCCCTGGCGTGTGTGCCAGAGAAGAAAGACATGTCGCATTGATATGATTCGAGTAGTTCTAGTCGTAATGTAGTATTTTTACTTTATTTTTTTTTGATTTTCTATTGTAGTTGTTTTCTTTTTGAAGTTTAATACCACATCGGATGCATTTTGAGAATTGAATTTTGTAAAGCTCATAAATAGGCTCATGCACTAGTTAATTGAATTAACACATAATTTTGATAAAAATATTGTGAGCGATTAATTTTCTCTCAAGTCTTTTATGAGTGAAAACTCTAATTAAATATCCCTTTTCCTAAAATAAACCCTATTTTCTATTTTCTTCCGCTCTCTCTCTTTCTCTCTCTCCCTCAGCAGCCAATTGCAACCTATCACCCCCTCCTTCTCCTTCTTCCCACGCGTGTCGCCACCAGTGCACCCTTCCAACTGACACCCTCTCTCTATCGTCAAGTCCTCCTCCTTCCGCCACATCTCCCTGCCATCATCTTCTCTGTTGACAACTTCGCCGAAATTCCACTGTCGTCCTAACACCCTACCGCTACCTGCCTCCCTCCCTCCCTCCTATCTCCTTGCACAGTCATCACGATCGCTACTGTCGCTTCCTCCTCTGGCCTACCCCTCCTTCCATCACGCCATCATCGACATCTAGGTATGCCTTTGCTAGCGCCGCCATCCACAAGACATCGGGTGGGAAATCAGATCTGAATTCACCTCAGGTTTACAATAGGCCCGATCTGATCTAAATCCAATAACAGTTGATTTAGGTTTCACAAACCCGAACCCGACCCAATTGCAGACCCGACCCAACAGCTACAGAATCCGACCGCTACAGTGTAAACCCGGATCCACATGCTACATACCCGACTTGCTTCTGCCAGTCCACTTGACTGCCAGTTTAGGCCCGTTTGCAGAACAGACCCTTTAACAGAACGAATTTGATTTTTTGGATGTTTCTCGACCATCGAGTCCGATTCGAGCCGTTCTCAAGGCGTTGGACTCGTGAAGGATACAGCTACGCATCCAACAAACATCAGCAAGACATTAAGGTCGACGTGATCCTCAATAGGTATATGTTTCTGGACACAGTCTTTATTCGTGAGTCATGATAATACTTCTCCAGTGTTTTATCAATTTATTTGCTGCCACAAAATAATATTGAGGTTGTGAGAATTTGTTACACCCGTAAACTGCTAGTCATTAATATTGCATGTATATCTGTGCCGTCGTAACATAGTACTTGCATTAATTTATTTAAAATTATAACGATACAACCTGCGTCTGCACTTTTTTTGTTAATCCATTTGTTCATATTAGAAGTTTTAACTATTTTTCTACCCATGATTATAATTTTAGTGAAATGTTGCACATTTCAGTTACATCCCCGATCTATGTTGAAACACGCATACATGTTTCACATCATAATTATGATTTTAGGGAATTTGGCACAACAGTAAGGTACTTCCATGTGGAGGACATAGGTTTAAGTTGCAAAAAACAACCTCTTGGCTAATGGCACAAGTCTCAAGCACTTGTCTGTCTTTTCTTTTATGATATCATGACAAGCTTGATACTTCTAAACAACTACTAAAGGTACTTAAATTGTTAACAAAGAAGTACTAGCATGGCCTGTGAGCATAGTCAAAACTGAGAATGTGTTTCTTGTGTGAAAGCATAATTACCAAAACATATAAATTATGTGTGTATCTACAAAACCAACAACGTGTAGAAGGCAGACCATTGCAAAAACAGCAATTCCCCGCGAGGTGAAGTCATCTGATAGTTCTGTTTCAGAGGTCAAATTCCTTATCTTCTGAATGTTTTGTATTTTGATGTCAGGTCTAAAGATCAATTTTATCTGTTATTTTTAGCTTAAAGATGGCAGAAAATTTTATTGTTGATATTCTCCTCTTCTAATTATTATTTCTTCTCTCTGATACTTTTCTGTCTTTTGTTGGTTGGATTGGCAGGTGGCATTCAGGTTTTACTACAGCAGTCAATAAGCACTTGAAGTATTTCTCTTTTGTTACTTCCATACCACTTCATTTTTGTTATTGTTTGATGACATCCAAGTCATTCTTTTGAAGAAGAACAAGAAGATTGTGGAAAGAAAGAAAATTATAGTTATCTTGAACCAACCAATTACTGTCAAATGAAAATGACTTACAATCCAGCCAACAACTATGACATTGAACTTGTCAAGCGGACCATCAGCCCCGCTAACTAGCATAATTGAAGTGCCGCTATACTGGTTCAGTTCAACTCCTGAAATACTGTATACTTCAAGCCATGCTTGAGCTCCCCGGTAACTGCCTTTGTCGGATAATAATAATGCACACTAAACAATAAATTTAATCAATAATCAGACTGTGAAATGATGTAAAATTGCAGAAACAAGTGAGTTAAACATGTAAATTGAAAGTTGAAATTTCAGATGCGACTTAGGTTTGCACTAGAAATCCTGGAAAGACACGGACACAGCTCCTTGGTTGAATCTAAAACAATAAATTTCTTGTGTGAGTATAAAAACTCATTGTCCTTTCTAGTCAAAATGTCTCAATAACTGATTGATGTCGAAAAAATTAGATCCTTTAACAACTGGAAAAATTGTAAAGTATTAGTGTACATGACAAGGGTTAACAGAAGGGCAAAACTAATAATTTTAAAAGTTTTATATGTATTGTAGTTATAATGGGGCCATAGAAATATAAATTAAAAGTTTTAACTCTCTTAAACTCAGTTTCTTAATTAAATAATCAAAACACTGCAATGCATGATTATGTCTACTTGATTACTCACAGTAGCTCCCAAGCTAATTGACGCTGTTATGCATTTCATGGTGTCATAGTTGTGTTTTCCATATTGTAAAGGTTACATATCTAGAATTGTAATTTTCAGTATTACTTCAAATATGACTGAGAAAAACTATTTCCTGACATATACCATGGTTTGTCTATTTTCACTTCACTTACTAGAAAGATAGGAAGGTTGCACATTGATTGCCTATTTAAATACAGGAACAACTATAAGAATGTTGAATAATCAGGAAATCTCCTCCTATTTGATACTCTTAGAGTCTCTGCCACTGCACCAAAATCCCTGTCACTCACCAAAATGCTGAAGTTGTGAAGGCAGAGAGATATATTTTTATATTCTATCAAATATGATTTACAATTAGGAAGATATAAATTGATTGCACCTCCTGGTCTACTAGAACTAGATAACTGTTTCTATTAAAAGTAATAACTGAATGCTATGTGATTTAATTCATAATTGATGATTGATTCTACACAAATATTACTAGGGCACAAACATTCTTCAAATTCAGAGCATCAAGAAGATAATGCAATGTAAAATACTCTGGTTAGTAGCCGCTGAAGTTTTACTGACATACAAAAGATGAGAGCTTCAATTTATGAAATTGACTTACATGAAATCCTGGTGGATTGGTGTAATCTAGTGGATCAGCAACAGCTATATACTCTCCTCCAGACTTTGAGAACGATTTTAATCTGACAAGATCTTCTTTTGTAGTTCTCCTAATAGCAACTGTTCCTGGTGGGCACCTTGCAGTTTTAAGGGAGACTTTGGAAGTTGTAAGACTTGGCATTTGGCCATCATTACTGCCATTAGGATAAGAAATGTTCCTTCCCTGCTCATCACACTGTGCTCGCTTAAAGAAACAAGAATCATTTAACAACATGCATGGTGCAATAACAATGAGGAGGTGCAAATTTGTAGAGCATCTCTTTCGTAGGTAATGTGCACAAATTTATTCCGGAGCTTTTTCTAGTAACCAAATAAAGAAAATTGACAACATTCATCGCACTGAAAAAACAATATAAGCCAAAACATACTAGAATGCATAGAGGGTGGGAATGAGGTTGAATAATTCAATATTGCATTTCTCTGAATATATGCAAGCGCGCAAGTGTGCAAGTCAGCCACTCAACCCTGCTTTCTTTTGTTGGGTTTAGGAAGCCCTAGTTGATAGTCGGTTCGGGTAGTGGGGGACCTTAGACAAATTTTAGTCGAGAATGAGAATAGGCATTGTAAAACCCCAACTCGACCCAAGTTAAACCCGCGTTGACCCAACCTTAGAGTGTGAGACTCATTGAATGAAATGTGTTTGTAAGTATTTGTGAACTGGTGAAGTTCATTGTAAAGATCATGATTTGTGTTACTTTAATCAGTTTGTGGCGTTTGAAGAATTTTTTAAGTTTTTCAACTAGAGAACTATGATGTTTAATCAAGTCAAGAATCATTGTGGACTTTATTAGCAAGTTCTCGTGGTTAGTTTTTTCTTTGTCTAAAACTATAACTTATCACTGTTCTTTTTGGTTCCCCAAGTGGAGTTTCTTGCGGCGAATTTGTGAAGCTCAAACCTCTCTCACTTAAATTGGATTGATGGGCAAGTTAATGTTAGGATTTTGCCTTGTTTTTCAAAAAGAGATGATAGTCTAAGAAAATCCAATTGAGTTGGAGAAGATTATGGCTTGAAGAAGAAGAAGCAAATCAAGGTGAAGAGTTTCCTCTTCAGGTGATTGCGACTTTCTTTTTCAGGAGGAGCATGAATATGATTTAATTCCTATTCAATGAAGGTATGTTCCTAAAGATTAAATGATTTAAAATCTTTCTAGATCAAGGAGATCAACTCCTAAAAGGATTGATCAAGATTCTTCAACCATCAAAACGTCAAGATCATCTTATAGTCCAAACAGGAGTTGTATTGTAAAATCCTATAAATAAAAATTGTAACCAAGCATTATATTTGCCTCAACCAAGATGATCTCAAGGACAAAAAAATGGAGAACACCAAAGAAATCAGAAGGAAGCCAAGTAAAGAGAGGAGCAAGTTGAAAGTGCATAGAGATAAGGTAATACACCTGTAATCTAAGTCTAGATTAAAGAGAAAGATGAATACTTTTGTTGCATCAAGAGAAAAGTTAGATCTCTTTATACCAAGTTATTAATAAAGTTCTCTTAAGCTCTCTCCTCATGGACATAGGTTAAGTTTGAACCGAACCACGTTAAATTCTTATGTGCATTCTTTTTTAATCTTTTATCTAGGTATTGCTAGTTTGCTTTACAATAATTTTTTTGTAAGTACTGATCATATTGCAAAGTTCTGCAAACGTCGATCCTGAAAGTAACAATTAGTATCGTAAAATATCAATTTCGTCACAATAATTGGTATCAGAGCTAAAAGTTAACGAAGGGCAATATGTTGAAAATAAGTTCTACAACAAAGTTCGAGGTTGAGAAGTTCAATGGGAAAGAAAACTTCGGCTTATGGTAAAAGAGGGTGAAGGCGTTGCTGTGCAACATGGTCTTCACAAGACCTTACAGAGTAAGTCAGTAAAACCTGCAGGTACGTCGAACGAGGATTGGGAGGACATGGATCTAAAAGCGACAAGCACGGTCTAATTATGTCTTGCAGACAAGATGATGTACAACGTGATGGATGAAGAAACAGTTACAGAATTGTGGTCAAAATTAGAAACGTTGTACATGACGAAAAGCCTATCCAACAAGCTGTATCTCAAGAAACAGGTATATGGGCTACACATGAACGAAAGAACAACTGTGTTGGAGCATCTAAACTTCTTCAATAAGGTCATCAACGAGCTTCTACCTGTTGATGTCAAGATCGACGAGGAGGACAAGGCGTTGATACTTCTCAGTTCGCTTCCAGAGTCATGATCACATCATCACCACCACACTTTATGATAAGAAAACTCTCATCTTGAAGGAGCTCACGTTAACTCTCTTATCTAATGAGATTAAGAAAAAGCCAAATCAAGAGGAGTAGACGAGATCAGGTTTGGTGATCACGAGAAAGAAATGAAGAGGAGAAGGAAAGAAAGGTCTGGGCTTGTCAAAGGTATGTCACTTTTGTCACAGAGAAGGTCATTGAAAGAATGACTACAATCATCGACAAGAATGGTTAAAGAAGAAGAAGCAAGCTGCGGAGGCATGCATAACATTGAGCGGTTTAGAGGAAACCAAAGTATCAATGGCTTTCAATAAAGAAAACACTTCTCAACTGATTCAGGTAGTACGTTTCATGTATGTTCCTAAAAAGAGCTGTTCAACTCCTTAGTTCCAAAGGAGGAAATGCTTGTCAAAATGGTCGATGGCTTGACTTGCGAGGTCATTAGCACTAAGACAGTCAAAGTTATAGAAATAGATGGGATGGTGCGTACTCTAGAGGCGGCCAGGTATGTCCCGGAGGCACGCTACAATCTAATATCCATAAGGATGCTCGACGAAGAAGGATGTCGGATCCAAGTGCAATAAGGCGTCGTCACAGTTAGCCAAGGAGATATGGTAATTCCGGAAGGAGAGAAGTGTGAAGGGTTATACAAGCTGAAAGAAGAAAGCTCAGTTCGAGGTGGAGTTTTAAGGATAAGCTTAGAAGGGAGTTCATCACGAGGTGGAGCTTCAAAAAAGACTGCAATGGGATGTGGACCGGGTCAAAGTGTTGCGGAAAGGAAAAAAGATACATTCATGCAAGACCCGAGATGGCCCAAGCCATGGCAGTAAATTAGCCAAAGGCCCCGGGAAGAGGGGCAAGAATTAAAGACTTTACGGCACTGTTACAACCAGGGAAGAGTCAAGCTATTAATCTGAAATCTCAAGTTATCTTATTAAAGGCTTGAAAAGCCAGTCAAGGTGGTGATTGTTAAGATTTTGCCTTATTTTTTAAGAAGAGATGATGGTCTAAGAAAATCCAATTGAGTTGAGGAAGACTGACTTAAAGCAGAAAAAGCAAATCAAGGTGAAACAGTTTCCTTTTCAGGCGATTGCGAGTTTTCTTTTCAGGAGGAGTATGAATTGAATTTAATTCTTATTCAATAAAGATTTGTTTCTAAAGATTAAAGGGCTTAAAATCCTTCTAGATCAAGAAGAATCAACTCCTAAAAGAATTGATCAAGATTCTGTAACCATTCAAAGGCCAAGATCATCCATAGTCCAAATAGGAATTGTATTATAAAATCCTATAAATAAAGATTGTAACAAAACATTATAATTGCCTTAACCGCTGATCTCAAGAAGAAAAAAATGGAGAACACCAAAGAGATCAGAAGGAAGCCAAGCAAAGAGAGGAGAAAGGTGAAGGCGCATAGAGATAAGGTAATACTCTTGTAATCTAAGTCTAGAATAGGAGGAAGATGAATACTCTTGTTGCATTAAGATGAAAGTTAGATCTCTTTGTACCAAGTTATTAATAAAGCTCTCTCCCCATGGACGTAGGCCAAGTTTGGACCGAAGCATGTTCAATCCTCATGTGCGTTCTTTTTGACTCTTTTATCTAGGTATTGCTATTTTGTTTTACAATATCTTTCTTTTGCAAGTACTGATCATATTGCCAAGTTCCGCAAATGTCGATCCTAGGAGTAACAATTATTATCGTAGAATATCAATTTCGTCACAACAGTTAAAACCCAAACCCACTAACTTGACAAACCCAACCCAACTGTGGAAACCTTAAATTTAAGATGAGTAGGTTTGGGTTTCTAGATTCTAAAATTTTTTCGGGTCAAGTTGGTTCCCGCAACATGTTTAGCCGCCTGAGTCTGGTCTCAGTCAAGGCCCAGACATACTGAGTTGCACCTCTACTCGCAGGTGATTGAGGAGATTCGTGAGCCCATGTATCCTCATGGTTTAGAAACACCCAAAGCTCGAGATTTTCTATCCATATGCATCTTACTATATAGACGAAGATAACATGATAACATTGTAGATTAACCCCTTCACGTCGCTATGTTTGTGCATGTAGGATTGCTATCAACGACAATGTCTCATCCATTTAGCAACAATCTTAAATAGACAATACCAGATTTCACTACTTGTTATTAAGGTAAATTAAACTGTTATGTACATTGATGATCTTAATTTCTAATGTTTATTTGACTGATGTCTGCTTGAGTGTTCTAAAATTTCACTCAAGAGATTTTGTTTAACGAATTGCCAAAGAGATGAGAGTAATCATCCAAATTGAAAAAAAGAGAGAAATGGTTGGAGAAGCTTGTTTTATGTCAGTGGCTGAGTAGGACACTCCCGGGGAAACCATTTTTTTTGATACCGACACCATATCATATCTAGAAAAAAAAAGAAACATTTTAAACACTTTTCGGACATCATATTATGCAATTAGAATATTTTTGACACTTCCCTGATTCTTACTCAATTTGCATGGGAAACTCATATGACCTTGGTTTTTGTCTTCTAAGAAATTTTAAAAGAATTATTTAGAAGTTAGTCACTACTCACTAGAGAGAAACTTGTGAAGAAAACTTTTAGATAAGAAAATCCTTGAAAAAAATTTACTTACATTGATTTGAAATATAGAGAATTTATTAAAAAATTATTAAACGGCCAACATTTGTTGAGAATATATATGTACATGTACAATATAATATAAATAAGTATTATATTTAAATACATATTATATTGAAAATTTTCTATGTTTTCCATTTATCTAGATATTTCTTTCGTTATACTACTTATTTCTAGCAATTTCATTAGAAAATTTTAAGTACCTTGAAGAGTTTGTTGTAATATTAGTTTGATGTAAATGGATTGATGACTTTATACAATACATATACATGTACACATATTCCATGTTTTTAAACTGATCCATGTGCCCGATCCGGCGTAATTCTCTTTTAGTTCATGTAGTCTACCCCAAATACTTGGGACAAATGGCTTAGTAGTAGTAGTTGTTGTTGTATCCATGTCACGTCTCATATCCCACTTTTGTGTCCCATCTTGATGATTGTGTCGACCGATGTTGTTTCATTTTTAAATTGCATGATTTGATCAGATTATACTTTAGATAGTTTGTCGATATTGATCTGTAGGTTATGAAGCACAAATACTCAGAGTGTCGTGTCCGTGTCGGACGCACGACACATGTTGGACACTTGCAAGACACTTGTCTTTGACACTTATCGAACACTCCAAAGCCGTGTCAAATTTCAGAAAATTACAAAATCGTGTGGCAGTGTCGTGTTAGTTTTAAATTTTAGATAAAATTTAAAGATTACGTGTTGAACACTTAAAAGTCACATGTCATTAAACAAATATGAAATAGAAGGCCTCTTTGACATAAGCAAATACTATGTTTTAGAATATAAATACCACATAATCTAGATGGGACATTCATTAGACTATTTTCAGATTTTTCTTTTTTATGTCTCTTACTTTATTAGAAGTTATGGATGTAAAACCATTTATATCTTATTTGTTTTTCGTTTTACTTTTAATGGAACACATTCTAATCATTATGTTTTTTGATGCGTATTATCTATAGATACAGACATAAACACAATCATATCACCGTGTCTTCATATCCTACATTTTAAGGATTTGTTGTGTCCTTGTGTGACCGTGCCTATATCGTGTCGGACCGGTGTCCCGCATCAATTTCCATGCATCATAGTTCGTAGTTTAGCCATCTGGTTGGCTGATTCCTAAATGTTGTCTTTTTTTAGTATGACCTGTAAATAAAATCAGTCTTATTTTGCAGTTGCTAGATAATAAGTGGACCTTGTCCGTTGAGCCAAGTCAGGAAAAAAAAATAACCCAAGCTCACAAAGTAGCAAAGTAAGCTCGAAAAGTCATTAGATAAAGTCATTGTTTAACGCCACCAACAAACATTAAAATTTATAATGAGCTTCAGAGCCAAAGACAAGATTGCAAAGAGCATATACTCCATATGCGAAATCAGCATATTAGACAGTCAATATCCCACTAGATTATGTCTCATTATACTAAATTTTGAACCAAATTTCCTAAAAATCGATTTACATGTGTTAAAGAACAAGAACAATGATAAATTTGTTCATGATTTCTCATATTAATCTCCCTTAACAAACCCTAATAATCTCATAAATCTACATTTAATATAACATGGAGCCAAAAAAAAATGAAAAAATTGAGTAAAATTTATCATACCTGGATCGAATGATTCTCCGATGAAAAATGATCAAAAGCTGGTTGTTTATCGAAATCAATGCAATCAATGACATCGCCGGCTTCATTCTAACAAAAGCACAAATCTTTTTCAGTTAAGAACAAGATTGAAAATAGAAGAAAAAATCGCAACTTTTCAATCCAACGGACCCTTTTTTTAATTTTCTTCTAACTCGTTTTTTCCGCACGAAATAAAAGGAGCAAGTGGGGATTTTTAATCGACCGTCTTTGTACTGTTAAACCTTCTGACGAATCTCTTACACTTGGTTATTTTCAAATAAATCCCTATGAATTTTAACTTTAAGAGATTTTCCTAAGATTTTTGTTTCCTCAGCTCTCTGCAATTTACAAGGTTTTTTAGGAGCACACAGAAAAATAAAAAATATTTTCTTTTCCTGTGCGTTCGGGCCGCGTAACGCATCCGAGTTGGGTCTCCGTCAGGGTTTGGCTTGAGTTCAATTTGCAGGAATTGTTCTTTTTGAATAATTAAATACTTTCCTTGACTTTTTACACCTTTATACTTTTGCAGCAGTATTAATATAATTATTAGTATACCGTTAATATCAGTGACAAACAGATCGATCGATCAATCAGAGAAAGAGAAAAAGAAAAGAGAAAACAGGAGGAAGAATGAGGAAAGCTGAGAGAAAAAGAAGAATGAAGGTGAGAACAGATGGACGGACGGACGGACGAAGTTTCTATATGAGTCACGGGAGAAAACTTCCCTTCGGTCGATTTTGATTACACTTTTATCATAGTAAATAAACAATTAATTTTACTTTCGGCGCACGATTTTATATGATTTGTAAAATGCCAAAAAGTACATTCCGTTTTTATATTACAGCTTAGTGCTAATTTATTTTTACCTTAGAAATGCTATGCCGAAAGAGAGAATGAAATATTGTTCCATCTTGATAATATAAAATAAAATTGTTCGTAGTTCTAAAATTTAAAAATTCTAATTTTATGGCATCTAAAACCCAATCCTAATCTTAGCATCAAGTAGGAATGAAGATGAGACCAGTGTAGCACAGAGTTCTTCGTTATGGACAAGAAATAGAGATGCTCAAACTGTCAGCAGAAAAAGAATAAATAAAAACAACTTGGAAAATAGGTGAAAAAAGAAGAAAGGGAGGCTTGTTTACCTTGATGGTCACAGTGGCTGGCTTGTTAATGATCCTTAGTTGCCTGTCTAACTCTTCATCCTCTTCTTTAGTGAGACTCCATCCCCCATTCACTCCTCCACTCAACAAAAACCAAACCAATGCAATGGCAAAGACCACCGAAGAAGCCATAGCTCAACTCCAAGTGAGAACCAATTGTTGATGCAATCAGAGAGAATAAGGTGTATAATGGTGGTACAAGGAGAAGCAAAGTGGGGATATTAATTTGTCTTGAATTTGCAGATTCCAAATCCAAATTACCAGTGCTCAGTCATTAAGTAGTCGGTTGAGCTGACACTCTGACACACTGCACAATTCTTGGGGGTCAACAAGCATTATTATTATTATCATTTTTGACGTGGGGTAAGGGATAGATTCGGTTCATGTGTGTGAGTCACACACGCATATTATAAGAGAGTTAATCCCGCGTTGACACGTAGATAAGATGTCGGATTTTAGAGGGACAGTTTTAAAATCTTTAAACATTTTATAATATTATAAAAGGGACAGTCTTATCAGCACGAGATTAGTTCTCTTATAATATGTGTATGTGGTTCACACACATGAACCAAATCCGCTAAGAGATAGAGAACAAAATCTCTCCTTTTACTGGACTTAAGAGAAGATTGTGGTGTGCATGAGCCGAGCTAGACAGAGATACAAGGCTGTTGGTCTATCAAGATCTGATTTATAACACCTCTTCATGTGTGGGTATCACAGAAGAAGAGCAATGACAATTCGACCAGTGGCATGCAGAGTAAGAGCTCATGTTGCAATTGGTTTTTCGTTGGGAAAAGTTTTCTGATTAGTTTTTTTTTCTCGTCCGGAGAGCCAATAAGATTTATCGGAGGTGCATTGCTGGTTTGAGCTAAGCCACAAGCAAATGAGACTTTTAAGGTCAATTGATGTTTTTTTGTGACAACTTGGAGCCTTAGGGGTGCTTTCTCTTACGTGTTTCTTGGTGTATTTGGATCCATGGAAGAAAGTGGGAGGAAAATGGGAAGTGAGAAAACTCATTTCTTATTTCTCTTATTTGTTTTGAAACGAAAATTAGAAATGCGAAAATACTTTTTTTTTTTCTCTTTTACACTTTTCTTTTACACTATAATTTTCTCACTTTCAGGGTACTACAATTAATTTTATGATCATATAAATCTCATTTGTAATAAGTTGTAACTTAATGTATTAAATTTTGATATCTTGTGAATCTCGTTTGCAATCTAATTATACTTCAAGCACATCACTTCAAAAATAATTTTTAATTTAATATTTTTTTGTGGTCAACTTTATGATCACCTTTTCTGCTTCCACTTTCACAATACTAAGCAAACACCAGAAAGTATAATATATTTTTTCACTTTCATTTCCACATTACAACCAAACACCAGAAAACTTATTTCTACAAATCTCAGTTTCTCAATGCACTTCCGCATTTCCTACTCTCACTTTCCACTTCTTGTTTTCTTCCGACTTCGATGAATCTAAGCATGTCCAAAAGACATCATTTGCTTAACATTTTTCTTATTTAACTCAAGCCGTCTACAAGCTCAATAACTGTTACATCTCTCTAATAGTACATGGTAAAACCAAATTAGCAAAAATCATAATTCAATGGCCGAACATAAATAGGGACAAAAATTGTGCCCCTTGCAGAGATTTTCCCTTTCTTTTTCTAAAATTTCAGAGAAGCGTTAATCAGACTATTGGTAATATTAAAACTTTTTAAATCACCAAATAGTTAATTTTGTGGTCAACTTTTTCACTTACGACTTACACATTACGACAACCAAACACCGTAAAATACAATATACTTTCTCATTTATAACTTTATATTACCAATCAAACATCGTAAAAACTTACATGCATGTAACTCATTTATAACTGTAAAAGACTTTACAATTATCACTTATGAATTACGGCCAATTACGACAGTCAAACAGACCCTTAGTCGACAAACCCTTGCAGTTGGGCACCCTTTCGAGGATCACTTATTAGAGGCTTTGGTTATATAAAACAAAAAAAAGAAAAATCACTTCCTGTAAGTTTAGAAAATGCTAAGGTGTTAATTGCAAAACACCCCTTCAAACCTCAGCCGCTGAATATCCCCTCACAGCTCTATTCCCCGTGCTCTGCCCACCACTCTCTCTTCTCGTTATTTGAACTGCAACTTTTTATTCGCTCATATATCATCAAATTTCCCCCATTTTAGAGAGAGAGAGCAATGGCGACGACAATTATAGGGAGCTTTTGCAGCTCCCTGATCCTCAGACCCCGAAACCTAGCATTCAGACCTCCCCGCTCCACCGCCGTTAGAGCCACCGCTTCTCTCGTCGAGACCCGACCGGTACCTTCTTTCAATTTCAATTTTGTTTTGCACTGTATTTTGTTTTTTGTAGTTTGAGTTTACATTTATTGCAAAATACTGTTGATATTTTAATTTGTCTGGGTGTGTGATGGTGGAAACCCATGTCTTGAATCAACAAGAAATAGGGTTTTGTTTTAGAGTTGAAATTGAATGATAGATCCTCACCTTCGGCAAAGGCATCGGAGATGACTGGCTGATATCGGTGGTGATTCCTCGGCGGCATCTCGACCTGCAAAATCGGAAGAAGAAGAAGGAAGGAGAACAGACAACGCCAAGAAATTGAAAGAATTGTGGAAAAGAATTTTTATTGCTTCAAGAATTTGAGCTCAGACAAGCTCTTCTTCTTCAGTGAGCTCGGAGAGCTCTCAAAAATAGGGGAACTCGGCCTTTTAAATCCGCTCTCAGTTTTTGGACCGGGTCACAAATGGGTTATGTCACATACTTGACCTAAACCCGGCCCATTACAAATCAAACAAAGAAGGAGGGAGCTCAGAATCCCATCATTACTCATCCTTGACCCAAACCTGACCCATTGCAAATCAAACAAAGAAGGAGGGAAGATTTGAAAAACCCGGGAACTCTGAAGAACAGGGAAACTCAACAGGGAGCTCAGAATCTCATCATTGCTCATTCCCTGAAATCGACCTTGCCTCAAGGTCGAAGACTGGAATTTTTTTGACCAGCTCCCAATAATTCTCCCATGTGGCATCAGCTATTGGTAATTGTTTCCATTTGATTAAGACCTCTGTTACTGCCTTCCCAAGTCGACTTACCATTCTCCTCTCCAGAATGGCTTCTGGTTCTTTAATTACCTCAACATTATGGGAGGGCATTTGATTTTGTACCTGTATTGTGTTGCCCAGTTTCCTCTTCAATTGGGAAACATGGAAAACAGGATGAATTTTGGCTTCATCAGGCAATTCCAACTTATAGGCAACTGGACCTATCCTCTGTAGGATTTTGTATGGTCCATAGAATAAAGGAGATAGTTTTTGAGACCTTCTTCCACCCACTGAAATCTGGCTATATGGCTGTAGTCTCAAGAACACCATGTCCCCAACTTCAAATGACCTCTCTGTCCTGTGTAAATCGGCCCACTTCTTCATCCTGTCTTGTGCCTTGATCAAGTTATCCTTTAATAACTGGAGGGTTGCATCCCTATCCAGTAAGGCATCTTTTACAATTTGTAACCTGGCAGTCTTTGGAATGTATGAGGAAATTCTTGGAGGAACCTTACCATACAAAGCCTGATAGGGTGCCATTTTAATGGATGAATGCCAACTGGTATTATACCAGTATTGTGCCCAGGGTAGCCATTTGCACCAATCTTGAGGTTTATGAGAGCAAAAACAACGTAAATAAGTTTTCAGACATCTGTTAACCACCTCTGTCTGTCCATCAGTTTGAGGGTGGAAAGAGGTACTGAGTAATAGCTTGGTTCCCTGCAAAGTCCACAATTCCTTCTAAAATTCACTGGTAAAGACAGTATCTCTATCAGATACTATGCTGTGAGGCATTCCATACAAACTATAGATATTGTCTATGAAGGTAGCAGCTACTGTCTTAGCAGTATAAGGATGAGAGAGGTAAGAAATGAGCAAACTTTGTTAACGTGTCAACAATAACAAAGATAACAGACTTTCCCCAGCTCTTTGGCAATCCTTCAATGAAATCCATAGAGATCTCTTCCCATACCTGTTCAGGAATAGGGAGAGGTTGTAAAAATCCTGCTGGTTTAGTAGTCTCATATTTAGACCTTTGACAGATGTCACATTCCCTGATATATCTTTTAACACTGTTTTTCATTCCCTGCCAGTAAACTACCCTTTTAAGCCTTTGATAAGTTTTTTCATACCCTGAGTGTCCCCCTACAGGAGTATCATGATGCTCAGACAACAATAGCTGAATGAGAGGGGCTGAAGGATTGATAAGAATTCTTCCTTTATAGTAAAAAAGCCCATTCTTTTTCTGATACTTGGTAGTATCTAAAAGACCATCACTCCACTTGTTGTCCAGTTCAGAGAAAAAAATATCAGTACTTACCATTTTTTTTAACTAAGTCAACCCAATCAGACTCAACAACTGAAATTTCCAGCAATGCAGGTGTTTCTGGAGCTTCAGTCCTTCTGGATAAGCTATCTGCAGCTACATTCTCTCTTCCCTTCTTGTACTCTACCTTATACCTGTAATTACACAACTTCAACAACCAGGTGTGTTGGGCTTCAGTGTAGAGTCTCTGTTCTAACAAGTATTTCAATGGTTTATGATCAGTTCTGACAATAAACTCCATTCCCAAAAGGTATTGCCTCCACTTCTTTGTGGCTAACAACAGTCCCAACATTTCTCTTTCATATGCTGAAGCAAATTTATCAGGATTTTTTAATTCTTGACTGATGTAAGCTATGGGATGATTGTCCTGCATCAGAACTGCCCCAATCCTACTAGCAGAAGCATCACATTCTATCACAAAGGGAGAAGAATAATTGGGAAGAGCCAAGACTGGAGGATTGGTGAGAGCTTTTTTCAATGTTTCAAAGGCCACCTAAGTTGCTTCAGTCCAAAGGAATGCATGTTTCTTGGTAAGAACAGTGAGAGGAGCAGTTAATGTGCTATACCCCTTGATGAACTTCCTATAGTAACCAGTCAATCCCAAAAACCCTCTCAGTGCCTTCAGTGTTTTAGGCACAGGCCATTCCATCACAACTTGGATTTTATTCTGATCCACAGCTACCCCTTGAGCAGATACATGTCCCAGATAAGCTACTTCTGGTACCCCAAACTGACATTTGCTTCTTTTAGCAAAAAGCTGGTTCTTTTTAAGAATATCAAATACTATCCTCACATGCTTCAGGTGATCCTGTAGACTAATGCTGTAGATGAGGATATCATCAAAAAAAATCAGCACAAACTTCCTAAGATAAGGTTTGAACAGCTCATTCATCAATGCTTGAAAGGTAGCAGGAGCATTAGTTAAGCCAAAGGGCATAAATAAGTACTCATAATGTCCTGCGTGAGTCTTAAAAGCTGTTTTAGGGATGTCCTCCTCTTTCATCCTGATCTGATGATAACCACTTCTCAAGTCCAACTTAGAAAAGATATGGGATCCATATAATTCATCCAGTAGCTCATCAATTAAGGGCATGGGGTACTTATCCTTGATAGTTTTCTGATTCAAAGCCCTGTAATCCACACACAACCTCCATGTGCCATCAGCTTTTTTTAACCAAAACAACTGGAGAAGCATATGGACTCCTACTGTTTCTGATAATCCCTGTTTCTAACATTTCATCCACCATTTTCTCTATCATATTCTTCTGCTCCCAAGGATGCCTGTATGGTCTTAAATTGACAGGTTCAGTATCAGGCACCGGAGATATCTGATGATCATGGCTTCTCTTAGGTGGAAGATCAATTACCTCTTCAAAAATCATCTCATATTCCTTACACAAATCTTGTAGCTGAGGACTGCATTCAGAGATAGGTTGGTTTTCTGTTTTGTGACAGACATACAAAACCCACCCCTTAGCTGATTGATATAGGGTTTTTTCCAACACCCTAGCTGAGACTACTTCCATATCATTAGGATGCACTCCCTGTAGCTCCCAAGAATTGTCATCTTTAGTGATTTTCACTTTTCTCTTTTTGAAATTCACAGTTAGCTCATCCAAGGTCTGTAACCAGTCTACTCCCAGGACCATTTGACAGCCCCCTATAGGTAATACATGGAAATCAGTCACAATTTCCAAGCCTTGACACTTAAAACATACTGATTTACATAATCCTTCACTCTGTAACTTGTCATCACCAGCTATGGTGACACTGAAAGATGATTCAGGAGTGACTATAAGTCCTGTTCTCTGTACAGCCTTTGGGTCAATGAAATTGTGTGTAGATCCTGTGTCCAACAGCACATTAATAGGTTTCATGTTTATCTGTCCAAAGAGCCTAATTGTTTTGGGTGATACACTTTCCTCCATAGCATGGAGTGACAACTCAGGCAAACTGTCCCCCAGTATTTCCTTTGGTCTTAACAAGATTTTCTCATCCTGCTCATTCTCAGAATCCTCACATTCAATCAACATTAAACTCTTACCCTGACACTTATGGCCTGGGCTATAGGGTTCATCGCATTTAAAACATAATCCCTTCCTTCTGTACTCTTCAACCTGGGATGGAGATAACCTTCTCATTGGTGTAAATGATGCTGTGTTAGTATCTTTTCCAAAAGCTGAAACAGGTTGATTCTTTGTACTTAAAAGAGGATTACTAACTGGTCCCTTAAAAGGAACAATCCTGGTTTGTTTCTTTTCTGCCATTGTAATACTTTCCCTAGCCACTGCACTACGATAAGCTGATACCATAGTCATTGGTTTATCCAATTTGACCTTCCCTCTCAAATCTTCACGCAAGCCAGACAAGAACAAGCTGATTAAATTCTTCTCAGTCTCCTCAATCAGATGAGCCAATCTAATAAAAGCTTTATGGTACTCTTGTACTGATCCAGTCTGTTTCAGATTAGCTAGTGCAACAAGAGGATCATCCAGGTCATCCGGCCCATATTGCAAGATCATCTCATCATAAAATTCAGGCCAAGTGACTGATCCTCCTTTCTGTTTCTCCAGCCATCTCCACCATAACAGAGCTTCCCCTTGCAAATAAAAAACACAAAATTCTACTCTATCTTCTACTGGAGTGTGATGAATGGTGAATACATGTTCCAACTGGTATAACCAATTCAAGATATCTCCATCACCCTTGAACATAGGAATTTCCACCTTAGGATTTTTTGGAAGAGGAAGCTTACCAGTTGTAGTGAAGGAAAACGGAAGCTTCTGATTCTTTCTCAAGAAGCAATCTGAGTTTCCTCCGAATATAGCCAACTGTTTCCAATGTGAAGAAGTAGGAGGCACAAATCTTGGACTCCCCTTGGACACCTCATTAGAAGAACCTTCACCTCTTCCCAATTCACCTTGTCCCTTACTTACCACTCGGGTTTCTTGAAACAGTCTGGCGATCATTCCAACTAATTCCTCATGTCTAAGGTCCATTCTCTCTTCAAGAGATCGAAACCTTTCATCAATAGATCTCATCTTATCATTCACCTTCTCCTCGAGCATTCGGGTTCTCAGTGCCGTTCTCTCGTCGATAGCTCTGAATTGGAAGTCACTTTGACCTTCTTTTTGAGAGGTTGAGCCTTCCCCGAGCTTGTTTTCTTGATCGTCTTCTCTCTTAGAATTCCAACCTTCATCAAAAGAGACTGATCCTCTCGGTTCCGTTTTCGGCGTAAGATCGTCGTCTTCACCTCCTTGATCGTCTGGAAACCCTGGGATCGTTGGCTCTGATACCATTGATAGATCTTCACCTTCGGCAAAGGCATCGGAGATGACTGGCTGATATCGGTGGCGTTTCCTCGGCGGCATCTCGACCTGCAAAATCGGAAGAAGAAGAAGCAAGGAGAACAGGCAACGCCAAGAAATTGAAAGAATTGGGGAAAAGAATTTTTATTGCTTCAAGAATTTGAGCTCAGACGAGCTCTTCTTCTTCAGTGAGCTCTTCTTCTTCAGTGAGCTCGGAGAGCTCTCACAGTCCCTCTTTAGGACAAAAAATCCATCAATACCCAAAAATAGGGGAACTCGGCCTTTTAAATCCGCTCTCAGTTTTTGGACCGGGTCACAAATGGGTTATGTCACATACTTGACCCAAACCCGGCCCATTACAAATCAAACAAAGAAGAAGGAGGGAGCTCAGAATCCCATCATTGCTCATCCTTGACCCAAACCCGACCCATTGCAAATCAAACAAAGAAGGAGGGAAGATTTGAAAAACCCGAGAACTCTGAAGAACAGGGAAACTCAAGAGGGAGCTCAGAATCTCATCATTGAAATATCAATTCTATACAATTTTGGGTCAAATTTGTAATTGGACGTTAGTTCATTAAGATTTCCATTGTATTTACTATTATAATCTTAATAGGACAACATCATCATGGTCATTTAAGCCTTTTCCCATCAAAACAAGATCAGTTATGGTCTTATGGAGCAAGGCTATATGAAATATTTGACAAAGTTTTATGAGCCACCATCAACCCTCTCTTAATCAATGTCAGATTTCTTTTGAGGAAGCTACAGGCACAAGAGAGGTTTTCTATAACTCTTAAAGTTTCATCAACCATACGCTGACTGTAGGAAACTACAACTATGGAGTCCAAATGCAACACATTCCAAAATCATTGTCTTCATTATATAATTGGCTTTATTTTCAACTTTTCTTGATTGGCTATATGGACATTCTCTATTCCTTCGCTGTAAATATAAATCTTTGTTGAAGACTTATAACATCTCTTGTTGTGTGTTTGTGTGAGGAATACCTAAGTTTCGTAGATATTGAGAGTGATATCATGCGGCAAATCTCATGAATATGTACACATGATGTAGCAATGCCGAATAGCGGTATGACACAACAATGTTATGTTAATAAATGAATATATTTAAATATGGCGCTAATATATTATGATTATTTTATCCAAAATTGGAAGAATACACAACAAGAGTAGACATAACAATAAAAAAAATAAGAACTATTTCTAGACCTTGCCCTGCATCAAAGATCTTCAATTATGGCGAGTTTCAAGGGATATATTTTTATATTCTAACACTCCATTGCATATTGAGCACCCTCTTCATGAGCAAAACCTGTATTTTTTGTAGTATTTTTTAAATTTGCTTTCAAATAAGCACTCGATTGGATTTTGAACTTGATGACTCTGATACCAGAATGTCTGAGTTTTTCAGAATATATATTTTTATTATTCTAACATGGATAAGTAGGCTAAAAGAAGAGAAGAACTACTTCGCTAAAATTCATATTTCACAACAGGGGTTTTAGCATATATATATATATATATATATATATATATATATATATATATATATATATATATATATATATATAGACTTGTATCCTTTCAAAAGGATTTGATCCCGGATCCTTCCCACTCAAATTCAACCCTCCAACATTCGAATACAAGATCCACTCCGTTGAAGTTGATCTATACTATTTCAAGTATCTATAAACCAAAAATCAAGTGTTTTAAATACTTTTTGCCCATCCATCAAGTAGGGGAAAAACGGACGGCCTAAATAGTGAGTTGGTTAGTTTAACGGTGTAGAACATTTGAAATCTAACAAAAATTAGTTTATAGGGGTTTTTAAATGTTTAGATCATAATGAAATGGCCGGATCGAGAATTTGTATGTCTAAAGACTTAGATCTAACCAACTCACTACTTTCGGCCATCCATTTTGCGTCGCTTGATGGATGGGCAAAAAGTATTTAAAACACTTGATTTTTGGTTTATAGATACTTGAAATAGTATAGATCAACTTCAACGGAGTGGATCTTGTATTCGAATGTTGGAGGGTTGAATTTGAGTGGGAAGGATCCGGGATCAAATCCTTTTGAAAGGATACAAGTCTATCTCTCTCTCTCTCTCTATATATATATATATATATATATATATATATATATATATATATATATCCTTACATTTTTAGTAAATCGCATAGTTCCTCTTATCTTATATAATATTTCCCTACATGACCTTGTGTTTGGTTTTTTTCCACCCATATATACCCTTTTGTTGACTAGTAGTTAATAAAATATAAATTAATAATGAATTATGGTTCTCTTAAAGTTTACACTTTTAAGATCCCAACATGATCAAATCATTCATCTTAGAGCATGTTTGATTGCAAGGAAGTGGGCGGAAGTAAGGAAATGGGGAAGTATAATTGCTCACTTCACTATCTATCCAAACACCGGAAAAGGAAAATGAGAAAACCTTTTTTCCTTTTCTCTTTTTCCTTTTACACAATTACTTCTTTACTTTCAGGGTGGTACAGTTAATTTTGTGGTCATGTAAATCTCATTTGTGATAAGTTGTAGCTCAAAACAGTTAATTTTGTGGTTATATAAATCTCACTTATATTCTAATTACAATCTAATTTTTATTTTTTAATTAATTTTTATTTTAATATTATTTCGCGGTCGACTTTTCCACTTAAACTTTCACGTTACCATCCAAACACCGAAAAAGACATAATATTTTTCAAATCACACTTTCCAACAACATCTAAACGCTGGAAAACTCACTAATCAATTCCTAAGTTTCAAAAGGGGAACTATTACTACTTCCTCCCTTCCTCACTTCCACCCATAACCAAACAGCCCCTTAGTGCCTTTGCATCAGGCAAATACCTACAACCAAGCCCAACGCTATTGTAGACAAGTTTGGAGCATGTATCTATTCACGGGACATTAAGATGGATAAATTAAGAGTAGTTTGATTTCTAAAAGTATAAAAAATTAAAATTTAAGGCAACCTTCATTCAGTTTGTTATTATTTAACACTTAGTTTTCATCGATTGTTCTGGGAGAGGGTTATGTCCACAATGTAATCCACAAGCACATGTTCATGTACGGAAATATGCAAAATACAAGGTGGAATATATGATATGCTAAAGACATAAGGTTGTATATGATTAAAACTCTTCAAAAAGTACTACCAAGTATTGTAAATTAATTAACTATCGTCTACCAAATTTCAGAGGAACTAGAATTATGAAAATCTTACATAAAATTATGACCAATGACAGGTAATTCATTCATGTAATATGATTCATCATTAGAAATACTTGACAATATAAAGATGATATGTGTTAGAAAATAATATATGTGTATGTGGTGTTTTATGTAAAAAGTTCAAATCTATTATAAAAAAAGATTCAAGAGATGAGATCTATCGATCTCTTTGATTCCCAAAACCTAATTTTCTTTATGGTATCAGGGACGTCCTCTTCGTGTCTAAGATGATCACTCCGCTGTGTTTGACATCTTGATTACTACAATCATTGGCCACTTCACTAGCTTGATGTTAAGAACACATTCTTGCATAGATCTTTAGATGAGGAGATGTACATAGAGCAACCTTCAAGGTTTGTATTCAAGGTGAGTCAGACAAAGTATACAGATTGAAGAAGTCATTGTATGGTCTGAAGTACTCTCTACGAGCGGGATTTGAAAATTTTACTATAGTGTTACAAGCATTTGGGTTGTGGAGGTACTACAATGACTATTCTTCATGATTTGAAAGCTTACATACAACAAACTTGACACCAAAAACCTGGGTAGTTTTTTTTTTTAAGTATTGAAATAGCTAGATTAAGTAAGAGAATCCCTTTATTACAAAGAAATGATGTCTTTAATATGTTAGAAGCAGGAGTACTAGGATGCTGACTAGTGGATGCTCCTAGGGATCCGAATGTTAAGTTAGTCCTCGATCAGAGGGAGCCACTGCATGATTTTTGGAAGACACCGGAGGTTGGTTGGAAAACTTGACTATTTTACAGTTGCTCGGCCATACATTGCATATCTAGGAAGTGTTGTGGGTCAATTTATGTTCGATTTTAAAACCTCACTGATGTGAAACGGTATGTGCGTGTCATGTAAGAAATCAGTGATATACTCGAATTTATTACATTTCATCAAATAGAACGATCTTCGATAGGAAAACAATTGAAAATTAATAATGTTGCAAATGAATTTAAGTAAGATTACAAGCTTAGTTTTGCACATTTTTAATCTCAATCAAATAATAATGATACCTATATTATGCAGGGAAAGTCCTAAAGTCAATATCAAAACTAAGCAATCACAAGTTGCAAATTCACACATCTTACGATATAGTGGACAACATGAAATAAAAATAATGCTTTAGAGATGATTTAACTGATGCGTAATCCAATTAATTAGATTGTTTTGAAATAAAACTCACATATAAGCAACCTCAGATTCTGTCTTGTAGCTTTATCGCCTGTGAAACATTCTTTAAATCTGTAGTTGCTGAATATCATCGATTGGACCTTGAATATATGCGAAGGGTCATAATCAAACTGTTACTACAACCTTTATTATTGCTGATACTGTTCATGTATTATGACTCTCATTGACAACCCGTGTTTGATTGGTTACATCATTCCATCGAACAAATGGACTTGTTGATGTTGCTATTGTTGTTGCCTTGCAGTTGATTGGGGTGGTGGTGGAAATGGATCTTTGGAGCGAGTTTGGATCAGAATTGTAGAAGAGAGGAGGTAGTGCTTGCCGTAGTTGATGATGGATGTGTTGGTGCTGAACTGGAGGTGGTGACAGTCTGGATGATGATTGATGAGAGAGGTGCTGGATCTGATTTGTTGAAGAGAAGAAATAGAGTTGATGATGGAGAGGAAAGAGTGGCGGATCAGACTGAAAGTGAGTGTAGTAATTCTAGTTGATCTCTTTGGCATCACATGATCTGACGGTTTCAATTGATTTCATTTGATTGAGAGAGTTGTAACAGAGTGTGTGTTTGGAGTTGGATATGAGAGGGGTTAGGGGCAGAGACAAGATAAAAAAGATTACACAAAGAAGAAGGATCAGGAAGGGAATTGTCTTTTCAAATTTTCATCATTAGAGAGGAGAAAGTGAGGAGACAAGCAGAGAAGAAGACAGAGAATAGAGTGCAAGCAAGATAAATTTTGATTCAAACATTCATTAACTTTCAAACAAGATACATTTGCCTAGATATAGGCTCACCAAACTACCCACTACTTTACATAACTACTAAATAAAATACATAAAAAATACAACAGAAATACACACAAATACAATGAAAATAAAGTTGAAAATGCAATAGAATTTAAAGCTAAGAAAGTGGAGCCACAATCCTGGATTGCTTACAGGTAGGGTTGTAGGGTTGATGGCTATTTATTGAGAGCTTTGAAATAAAGCAAACTTTAATTACTACTTGGCATTACTAAAACAAGTTCCTACCTCATCTTTTTCTCATAACATTCCTGGAAATTTCATTCCAAAAATGAAGCAGAAAATAAGAAACAAAAGAGCAAGGATGAACCGGGGGGTGGGGTGGAATGCAAAATTCAACTCAGCTTTTCAATTCACGTAGATATTACATTAATCTCAAAAGCATATGGAAAGAAATTAAATCTCAAAAAGCACGTGTAAGTGCAGAAATACCTTTTTGGTCTCGAAAACAATTCATTGAAATATTGAAAGAAGGATAGAGATAGATGTTAAGCTAATTCTTATCATTACAAAATAACAGAATGGCACATAAAAGAGAAGGAAGGAAAAAAAAAAAAAACAGTGGACAGGAATTAACTAATAATCCAGCGGACGCAACGTAAAATCTGGAACACCTTGGAGTAGGGTCCAGTACTGGCCACCTTCACTGCATTTACTTGCCAACACTTGACTTACGCCATGTAAAATGAATGTCTGCAGTGCTCCACTGATGCTCCCCTGTTGGATTAGTCCCAACAACCACTCCGGAAGGCAATCAATCAGGTCATCATCCATGTCCAGCCTGAAAGTCTGTAGTGAGTTCAAATTCTCCACAAACTTCAACATTTTCCATGAATGTACTATGACCAGCCCCCTCAGCGCTGGAAGATTTGAGATCCTTTCCAGACATGGACTGTCATACACTTCCAATCGTTCCAAGGAGCTGAGGTTCTTGATTTCCCTCAGGCTATCAGCAACATCGATAAAGCAGAACTTCAAGGCAGTGGCATGTTCCAGGACTTCTGGAAGAGCTCTCAACTTGGGGCATTCGATAATATGCAACTCCTGAAGTCGAGGCAGCACTTTGACGGTTGCTCTTCCCCGATCCCCAACCTCCTTCGCATCGCATGCCCACTCCTCCAAATTGGGCATTGATTTTAGAATCAACTTTTCCAGCTTGGGAAAGGCTGCTGACGACCCACAATGGCCGGGTCCATCCTTTGTGTCACAACCAAGAAATTCAGGGCCTATGGTAACAACTGCGAGTGCACCTTCTATACCGAGGATTCTCAATTGTGGTAGTTGGCCGAGTGGTGGAAGCTTTTGACATGACGAGCAATAGTAAATACTCAAGTAAGTCAGGTTTGGAAGCAAGCTCATCCATTGCGGGAAGCTGAGGCCAGGGAAGAATATGAAAAAAAGAACTTCTAGGCTGGACGGAGGGGAGAGGTCTTCACAAAACTGTTCTGCTCTCCCCGACATCAGTGACTGGTCAGCATCTTTGCTCCACTCAAGTGTTAATTTCGTAAGATAAGACTTATCTTTCAGGGGTTGAATTCCTCCAGTCATTATCTTCTCCAGTCTACATATACCGAGATTTCTGAGCTGAGACATGGATTGCAACTCGTCCAAACCACAGCCGTGCGGGACGTCTTCACCTACCACAAATCCTTCCAAGTCATTGAGATGACGCAGCTTTCCTACTCCAACCGGGACATGGCTAATTGGAGTTTCATCAAGACCAAGGCGTCTTAGATTGCATAACTGTGTAATGGACTTGGGAAGGGTGTGTAGATATTGACATCTTGAGAGGTTCAAGAATTGTAGATTGACAAGGTACCCAATAGATTCTGGTAGCTCGCGGACTGAACTACCATCAAGATCTAGATATCGTATGTGATGGAGATTTCGGATAGATTTTGGGACTCTCTCTATCTTGCTGCCATGGAGATTCAAGACTCGGAGACGCATAAATCTTTGACAAAGATCCTCTGTGTTTATCTGCAAACACTCGAACATACGAAGAGTCCTCAAGCATTGTGGATTTTCTATTTTATTTAGGACAACTTCTGTTTCTTTTGCATTGTTAATTGTTAGCCGACGGGGCTTCAGTGGGTTGATGACAGTCGATTCATTCCCATCTAAGAAACAGCTCTCATCCCTTGTCAGAAACATAACAAGAGATCGTGTCAGATCATGCATTCTGCAGCAGCTTCCATCAAGGAGTGTGTCTATATGTAGAAGACTTCTACTAATCAAATTATTGTAACAGTCTTCTGCTAAATCTTCCAACAGAGTATCACCTTGGGCTGGAATGAAACCTTCTGCCACCCACCATCGAATGAGATCTTCACGATGAAATTTATAGTCCTCAGGAAATAACGAGCAAAAAAGAAAGCATTGCCTGACATGAGAGGGCAAATCTTCGTAGCTCAAGTAGAGAGCTCCCCTTACTTCGTCTGGAAGCTCCCCTGTCACTGACCATGCCTGGCTTGTGTGGACCTTTTCCCATTCTCTTTTTCTTTTTTCCTTGGTTCTCAAAACTCCAGCAATGACCTTGATTGCAAGTGGAAGACCATCGCATTTATCAACAAGTTTCATCCCAATCTCATGCAGGAGCGGTATGTCTTCATCAGAAAGATCTCCAAACACACTTCTACATAGCAATTCCCATCCATCATCAGCAGGCAGCTTGTCCACTCGATGAGTGTCAATTGCCCGCATGCTTCTAGCAACATTTTCATTTCTAGAAGTAACTAGAACTCTACTTCCAGACACACCTCCACGCAACAGTGGAGTTTGTAGCAACTCTTCCCAAACATCTGCTTGCCAAACATCATCCAGTACAAGAAAGAATCGACTGCCTTCAAGGGCTGAAATGAGGAGATGTTGGAGCTGTGCTAGGGATTGAGCATTACCGCAGTCACCACCTGCATTGCTTACAATCTGTTTCAGCAATTCTGTCGCTGAAAAACTCTCGGAGACACACACCCACAGTGTCTTCTGGAAATGGGTTTGCACTTTCTGATGCCTGTATATTTTCTGAGCAAGTGTAGTCTTACCGATCCCTGCTAGCCCCACAATTGCAAAGACTAGTAAGCTTTTAGTATCTTCTCGTGCCTTCACCAGCGAGTCCACCAGCCTCTCTGCAGCAGATTTAGCTTGTCTTCCGACGAGATCAGAAGTGGGTAAATCGGAAGTGGGACGAGGGCGTAATTGTGTCTCAAGATTAACCCTGGGGTTGCCGGTGTGTTGTAGGCCCAACATTAGCCTATCTTTGGAGATATCCTCGAGCCTCTGGTTTAGCTTTTGGATTTCTGCTCCAATCTCATGACGAAATGGAATACTGGGCACAGCTGTAAAACATGATGAAAAGAAAGGGAATCGACGACGACGTACCGATGATGATGATGATGGTGATGACGACTGGGGTTCTCCTCCTTCAGGGAGGAGCTCACGGCCTTTGATCCTGCAGAGGTCGATGATATCATCAGCGTCGTACACGACATCTTTAAGCTTGGACAGCCAGCGCTTGACGGCTGCATCTTGGATACTCCTTCGCTCCGCATCTGAGAGCACGTCTTTGATCATCTCCAGCTTCTCTTGAAGCCTCCTGAGTTCGTCCTTCACGCCCAGTATCCTCACCGCCTCCTCCACGGCCAATTGCCCCAAGTTCTTCACGCATTCCTTAGCAAAGGCATCAAGAACCACCGCCATTTTCTCTCTGACTCTCAGCTTGCGACAGTTAGAGCGGAAGCAGCAAATAATTTGGCAATCTCACAAGTCACAAACGAAGCAAATACTTGGGAATTTTCCAAGCATACAATAATTTTCACACGCTTGACTGTTGATGAATGACCAAAACCAGGGTTGGGGTCAAGGGAGACTGTTTAAAGGACAATAATTGCTGGCCATTTGTGGTTTGGAATTCATTTCACATGGAAAAGGAGCACAAAATGACAAAGACCATGCCCTCTCAGAATTCGTTCAAATGGACAATGACAATGACAAGGACTTCTACTTCAGAAAACATCTCGTATGATCGACTAGCACGGTCTAGTCAATTAATCTCTTCCATTATTTGACTAATAAGATTTATTAGTCAACTATTGTATTTGTCTCCTTTCTGTATCTGCTCGCTCTGTATCAGTCCTAGTCGACTAGTACTTAAGTCTACCCGACTAGTAGTTTTTATTAGTCGACTATAAGTCGACTAACTTTCCTTGATCTGCTTCTCTTCTTTTACTTTTCAGCTCGATTGGATCATCTTGAATCATAATTTCCTCTTGAAAATAAGACAAAATCTTAACTCTTCTGGCAATATTTTAATTTCTTGGAATAACTAGAACTCTACTTCCAGACATACCTCCACGTGACAGTGGGGTTCGTAGCAACTCCTCCCAAACATTTAGTTGCCAAACATCATCTAATACAAGAAAGAACCGACTGCCTGAAAGGGCTGAGATGAGGCTATTATGGAGCTGTGCTAGGGATTGATCATTACTGCAGTCACCACCTGCACTGCTTACAATCCGTTTCAACAATTCTGTATCTGAAAAACTCTCAGAGACGCACCCACAATATCTTGTCGAAATGGGTTTTCACTTTTGGATGATGGCATATTTCCCGAGCAAGTGTAGTCTTACCGATCCTTGCTAGCCCCACAATTGCAAAGACAAGTATAAGCTTTCAGAATCTTGTTGTGCCTTCACCAACGAGTCCACTAGCCTCTCTGCAGCAAATTTAGCTAGTCTTCCGATGGGATCAGAAGTGGGTAAATCAGAAGTGGGACGAGGGCGAGAGCTGACTAATTGTGTCTCAAGGTTAACAATGGGGCTGCCGGTGTGTTGTAGGCCCAACATTAGCCTATCTTTGGAGATCTCCTCGAGCCTCTGGTTTAGCTTTTGGATTTCTGCTCCGATCTCATGACGAAATGGAATGCTAGACACACCAGTAAAGGATGATGAAAAGAAAGGGAATTAACGACGATGTACCGATGATGAGGATGATGATGATGTGGATGACTGGAGGAGGAGCTTACGACATTTCATCTTCCAGAGGTTGATGATGTCATCAGCCTCGTACATGACGTCCTTGAGGTCAGACAGCCAGGATCTGACAGTTGAGTCTTGAATCCGCATCTGCTTTGCATCAGCGACTACACCATTTATCTTCTTCAGCTTCTGTTGAAGCTTCTGGAGTGTGTCCTTCACGCCTTGTATGTTAGATCTAATTTTATTTCATACAAGATCTCATACGTGCATAACCTCTTTATCATCATTAAAGGAAAAGAGGTTTTATGCATGCCTATATGCCGAAGGTTGTACGATCTCGAGAACATCGGAGTTGAGAGAGAGGATTCTTCTATTCAGTCACCAAGTTCTCTTCTTTATCCTTAGAGGAGATGAGAGGCCTTCAAGAGAAATATTAAGTCATTGTGGTGGAGACAGTCACCGAAATAAAAAACTATTTTTTTATGTTTTGCCCTCGGACAGCCACTGACCCATGGTGTCCGACGGCTTGCGCTGGCAGCAGGTCGCTGCCGCACAACTATTGCCAAAAAAATGATGCGCATGCAGGCGCGCATTAGGGTGGGGTGGGGGTGGGTGTAGTTTAAATTTCTAAAAACTGCATAATAATAACACACAAGGAAAAGAATCTGAAAAATATATACATAATTCAGTTTAATCATCTCCAATTTAATTCAGTTATTTTAGACAAAAAATAATCTTTATTGAATTAAATAAAGAGATTAATAATTTTAATAGACCGAGATCAAAAATTTTTTTACTTTATTTCCCGTGATCTAATAAAGAGGTGGCTCTGATACCAATTGTTAGATCTAATTTTATTCCATACAAGATCTCATATATGTGTAGACTCTTTATCATGATAAAAGGGAAGGAGCTTTTAGGCATACCAGATTCTATTTCGAAAGAGATGCTGAACGTTGCACGATCTCGAGGACGCCGGAATTGAGGAAGAGAATTCTTCTGTCCAGCCACCAAATCTCTTCTTTATTCTTAGAGGAGATGAGAGACCTCAAAGAGAGAGATTAGGTCATTGTGGGGGAGAGAGAACCCTAACCATGATACATATAGCATCAAGGAACCCTAGTTCAACTCATCATAGATCTAGGCTCTTAATTTATAACACGAGTTTCACACGTGTAGGTGAGTCACGCATTTTAATTTAAATACACTCATGACTAAGAGTAATTGAAAACATGTCTAAACTCAAACCATTTAGACTTGATCAATTCTTTATTGGGTCAAACAACATAAGTCAAAGTGAGCGGATACAAATATACAATTGATTTGATTAGGTCTAAATTAAATTAGACTTTAAAACATAATAAGCCTAACAAAATATCGTCACCGCCGCCTCCGTAACCAATTTCTCCTGCCTGTTCAAGCGTCCCCTAACAAAGGCATCAATAACAATTGTCATCTCCGAGCATGCAAGGAAGGAGGGAGCAGAGCTCTCACAATGATAGATCAAACTGCTGCTGTAGTACTAGATTTCAAATCAGGTTTTGACTCTTGGAAAGGCCTATCAATACAGAAACGGGGAAGCAATTGAAAAAAAAAAACACAAAATGGTCATAAAAACTAAAACTAATATCCCCAAGCAAGCAACTGTATAAAAAACACAAGTTCAGACTGGCTGTCGCTATTTTTGGCATAGCCTCCGTAGAAAAATACACAGTATCTATTGGCTCAACTATGCAAATGTCATACCTGCTCTTAAACATTTTCTATTTGCAATTGGGCTCATCTACCTATTAGCTATTAGCTCCACCACTCAGCCATTTGCAAAGTTTTATACCATTTTCACATTTAAAAAGTAATTGCACCACGTCATGTACATACAGGAATCCATATTTTTTTAGGGCAGCGGTTGTTGACAGCCTGAAAGTGGAACCTTTCATCGTCATGAAGGAAGATGGCTATCATCTTCTAATCACAGTATTTAGAGTGCTCTCTCTCTCTCTCTCTCTCTCTCTCTCTCTGTGGTGTGTGTGTGTGTGTGTGTGTGTGTGTGTGTGTGTGTGTGTGTGTGTGTGTGTGAGTGTGTGTGTGTGTGTTCAGAAGAAAACAAGAAACCATAAAAGCAAGATCAGTGAGTAACTTGAGGACAGTTGGTAAAGCCATTGGGATCTAACACTTAGTCACAAGACAGGAGGCATATCTCCATCAAGCATAACAAGAGGAATTTCTGGTAGTATTGATGTAAAATGTCTGTTTGCTGATTGTAAATATACCCAATATTAGAGAGCCAACAATCCACTTCTACAGTGACCTAAAGCATGTCAAGCAAAAGAGATCGGAGGGAATATTTTTAAAAATCAATCACCATTTAATTCTTACAAAGAAAGCTACGACTTTTTTAATCACTAAATTAAGACGTGAGAAATATAATCCTGAAAATTAGGAAATAAAAGGTTTATCTTTATCTTAGCTTAAAAAAAAGTTTGAAAAAAATTTAAAACTAAATGATATCATACTTATTTAAAAGATTGTTATTTTCTTCATCAGGATGAATTTTACTAGACCCCTAGCCTTTTGTTTTTCCTTAAGAAGAGAGGAAGATGGTGATTTATTTAATACTTTTGGCTATTTTTCACTTGTCCTTACCTCGTTATTGATTATTATTTTCTTCTATTTATTATTTTTTATTAAAAGCTTGCACCGACTTCCTTGTTCCCACAACAACTCTTTGTCCTGTCGTACAATTTCAATTTGTTGCATCAGCCATGCATGTTTGATTCTAGGCCGTGGTTTTCAATTTAAATCTTATCCCTACAATTTATCATCTTAATTTTACAAAACAAAGTGTTGATAATCTCAAATTTAATTAAATATGGAGGGAAATATCTTAACTCCGAACAAATAACACATTTTTTGGATTGGACAACAAATGTTTTGTTTTTTAAGATAAAAGTGGGGCCTTGACTCCAATAATATATTATTAAAATAATAAAGAAGGGGGAGTTACATAAGAAAGAGGGGAAGAGAGATACAACGCATAATTACAAGACAGCCAAACAAGCCACAAATCAGGGGCGGCTCAACCTCTAGGCGAATGAGGCAGCCGCCTAGGGCCCCAATATAATGGGGCCTCCAAAATTATAGTGTAAATTACTAAAATAAGAAATATAAAATATAGAAAATATTTTTTGTTCGTTCAATTGGGAGTGCCGGAGTGGTTATCGAACATGATTAGAAATTGTGTGGGCTTTGCCTGCGTGAGTTCGAATCCTGTCAGCATGAGTCTCTTCCACTTTCCCAAGCTAATATCCTTCACTCTCTATAACTATTTAATTATAATTAAAGAGGAGTCTTTTCCACTTCCTCAGTTGTCTTTTCCACTCTCCCACTTCCTCACCTGTCTTTTTCACTCTCCCTAACTATTTAGGCCATCTCCAACCCACGCCAATTTTGGCGTGGGTTGGATTATTTTCTTCTCCAATCGGGCGCCAAAAGCACCCGGCAAAATGCCGGGTGCTACAGTGCCACGCCAGAAATGGCGTGGCACTGTAGCACCCGGCATTTTGCCGGGTGCCAATCAAAATTTTTGATTTATTTTTTTATTTTAAATTATTATTAGTTTAGTAGTATTAATAGTATTTTAATATAATATAATATTAAAAGCAATAATAATAAAATATATAAGGAATATGCTATTTGAAGTGAAAAATGGAGTGATGGGTTGGAGGAGTTTTGGTTGAACACTCCATTTTGGAGTGAAAGTACACTCCAAAATGGAGGGGGTGATTGGAGATGCCCTTAATTATAATTAGAGAATTTTTCAAAATTAAAACTCTCTTTCTCTCTGTGCAGCCTTACTTTTCACCGCCTCCGTCGCCCAGGCCTCAGACTGACGACAGGTCCTGCACCTGCTCTATAGAAAAAAAATACGTTAGCAAAACTTGAATAAAAAAACATGACTAAAAATTTTGCATCTCAAAAAATTAGAAGAATAGTTTTTCAATAAAATATTGATTAAATAACATATTAGTTAATATTAATTACTTTTTTAAAGTATATTTTAAAAGGGCCCATTTGAAATTTTCGCCTAAGGCCTCCCTAAAAATTGAGCCGCTCCTGCCACAAATTATGCAAATGGTGACAATAGATCAAACAACGACATCATTTTCAACAACAACATCAGATCACCCATACACTCATTGATGATATACAAATGCAGACGAGGACAATAGAATGTTTTGTTAATTTTGGTGATGACCCCCCTTATCATCTAATTTATTGTTAAACATGAGAATTTTCTATAAACATCAATGGACTACAAGACTTTGATAGCACGAGAGAGTTTTTTGAATTTACTTTAATATTAGTGTAATAATTAGTGCCTTCTTTATAAATGTGTTTAAATTTACATATACTAATATATGTGTTCATGCTCGAAATCAGACTAAACTTCAGTTGTTTATTTGAATCTGTTTTGTCTTACTTGAGAGATAGAAGTAAAACATGTTTGAAAGTATTTGATAAGTTCCAAGTGAAAAGATTATCCTTAAAGATTTAAAAGACCTCAAAAGATATCAGAAATTATTTACGAACAGTTTTCTGTTCTGTTCTGTTCTGTTCTGGAATGTAAAAACTACAGTTTTCTGTTCTGGAATTTGCATGAAATAGTCAATGATGCTGGAATTAAAGCATCATTGCATAACAGCTCTATTAGCCATGTCAAACCAATCTATATATTTTTTTTTTTTACTTTACAACCAGTCCTCAAGGTTATATTTGAGGCTTTTCTCCAGTAAGAATTTGTTTGATTCGTCATAAGTAGAAGAGCTTGAACCCATTCTTTTTCTAGCCTGGATTTTATAATTCATTCTTATAGGTAACTCTTTGGAACAGGTCCCCATTGGTATCTTTTCTTTATGAGAGGGGATGGCGTCAAAATTTTGTTTGGGGCAGTTTCCCCTGGCCCAGAAAAGAGGTTTAGACCCAGCTACATTATGCTCTTCAATGTGAAGTTGCAAACCTGTTCTTCGCTCTGCACATTTTATACAAATTTAGATCAATATCTGAGGTAATTCATGGAGATAGTAATTTGGAAGATAAAATTTTTAAATATTTCTTTTATGGCCTCTAAGGCTCTCACAAGAATTCGTTCATGTAGTACTTCAGAATAACAGATGCAGATGGTGTTAAAAAGCACTGTAGTACATATATATGTGAAGATGTTGCGTCTTGAATATGTTTGTTTAATGATGGAGGTTAAACAGTTTCCCTTGTGGAATTTATATTTTCACAATGCTAATATTCATTCAACTACTATTATTTGTCTGAAGTTTGAATGGCAAAAGGTTACTTGTTGTTGCTTTGGACTTCTCTGAAAATATGCTGCGGCAATGTGATGAATTCATTTAGCAGGAGAACATTTTGAAGGAGTAATAATATTTTTACTTATTTTCCCTGTATTCTAATTGTAATTTTCATGAGCTTTTCATATTTGTCTTTCCTACTTCTACTTGGAGATCTAGTTCTCTGGCTTTTGGAATTGATTAGTTTGCTATCTTCTTTTTTGAAACATTGTTCTCAGTTCCTTTCAGGAACTTAGTTTTAGTCAGGGCTGATATCTCTAGACTCCCTTCTGCTTCAAGTTCTGTTGATGCTATGCATGCTGTAGCTGCGTTGCATTGTTGGACTTCACCATCTGCTGTTTTAAGTACACTACTAGTAGTTGGGATTTGGGTCAAACAAATAGTCTCACATTGGCTAGATGTGGGAATGATCTTGGGTATATAAGAACGTGGGCAACTCCACCTAGAAGGCTAGTCTTTTGGGATGGACCCCAAGTCCTTCAATTGGTATCAAAGTCATGCTCCCCTGTGAAGCTAATGTTGGGCTCTCGAGAAATTTCACAGTGGTACTCCTTGCCTTGCAGGGAGACTCTTTGTTCGGATTTTTTTTCATCTTTTGTGATGGTGTCTCAAGTCCTTCACTAGTGTTCCACTATATTTTTATGAAGGTTTGGAATCAATTTGACCCAAAAGGGGAAACCCTTGTGAAGTTCTTGGTCCAGAGACTCCAGACTTATCTTCTGTTTTTCCCCCTCCCCATGGGAATAATTCCATACATTATATCCATTTTCACTGGATACCATCTACCACCCTTAACCAGGCTATTTTTCCTTGAGCCAACTGGACATTAAATGCTTTCCAACGACTTCACAAAGGGAATGGATGCCAATCCCTTCGGCAGATCATATCACATTGCTTCGTGAATTCTTTCTTGGTCTAAAGAGTTTCAATGATTTGTTTTGTGGTTGCATGAGCATAATCTACATGAGTAAAGAGTTGATTCTACCCTGTCGGTTATTGTTCTAGGGCATGTCTCTTTCTTGCTTATAGCTGCCTTTAGTCCAGTAATTTTGCACCAACTTGGAAAAGGTTGCTCTCATGTCGACCATTGACAGCAGGTCATTAGAATTTAGTCAATCTCTTTCATTGGGTCTATCTTGACTTTGAGTTTTGCTCTGTTGATGAAAAAAAGTATTTTTGATGATGTTGATGGTGTCAAATACATTTATATAACATGTGAACATGTTATCATATTTGTGTATATCAAGCTTACAACAGACAGAAATGTTTGTCTCCTAACAGAATCATTGGGTTTTATGTCTATGATTCTAAGCAATGACAAACTGAACTTCTGTTTTCCTTCAGAATAAATTGTGTGCATGAAATCAGTTTTTTCTAATATGAGTTTAGTTGTCTTCCAGACTGCAGAAATAAGCAGGGTTCTGTGCCCTGGAGGTGTATTTGTTGCCACAACCTTTATTCTTGATGCTTTTTTTTCCCTGGTGGTTCCTGTTATCCAGGCCGTACTCCAGGTACTGATACTTTCTTTTTACAACTTAAATTACATGTATATTTCTTCTCACTATAAAATGAGGATAGCTTTTAGTAGCTGCCATGGTGGCTTGGCGCAGTTTGAATACATTGTTTCACTTGCATATTCAGTTCAAAGGTATATAGATTGCAGTTACATGGAAAGGGAAATATGACTCCTGTTCTCAATTAGATTCTACAGAACACATATTACCATTTGTTAGAATGAGTACAGTGGATAGTTCCCACCTCTTACAAATTGTGTGTGGGTGGGGGTGGGGATGGGGTGTTGGTTTACGGGATTCCTCTTAGCGAGCTAGCAGCCAATCTTGAACCCGTGACTTCTCCCTTCAGAAGCAAGGGTTCTATCAACACTTGAAGCGTGCTCTTTGCTTGAACTGACTACAAATACCGAGTTATGCTTGAAGCTGATCCATGTGCCCGATCTGGCGTAATTCTCTTTTGGTTCATGTAGCCTACCCCCAAATACTTGGGACAAATGGCTTAGTTGTTGTTGTTGTTATGTGTTCCAGATGAACAACTACCAAAATCTAGAAAAGTAATGATATCAAACAAGCCAGGCTAATGATGTACATCAATTGCTTCTCCCTTGGCCTTGCTTGATGCTACACAAGTATATATAACTATCCATTTGGAGGTTTATTGAATCTGATCTCTCTGTTTGTGACATAAACAATCTTGAAGTCGGATTTGATCCATACAAGATGTGGATCAAACCAGAAAGCCAGTCGGATTCAAATTTAGGTTTGATTGGTCTATTTTTTCTGATTGGATTCTCATTATCTTGTCTTAATTGTTAATATTATATTCATGGAAAATAAACTTGAGCATATCCTTTCAACATGAGACAGATTTGGGACTAAAAGACGGGCTTGTTCATGAGTGCCCTTAGGGCACCCATTAAGCACTTATTAGATGATCATTAGCTCTGGCTTTTCCCGCTCTTTTTATGTCACTTTACATTAATATGATACATGAATTTAAGGTCGTATCTAACTGTTTCAGTTTTAATAGGACAAAGTGTTGGGTATCCTGCTTAACAAGAATCAATCTGACAACTAATCAAGATCACTGAGATATCAACAATCTAATTGGCCAGGTCGGCAAATATCAGGTGGGAGGTTTTCCGTTCAATAGAACGTTCCTTAATTTAAGAACCACCTTTCAATTTCCTTCCTTGGTTTAAGCACCAATTAGACTGAATCCAAGTCAGTCTCGATATACTGTAAAGTATATCCCCTGTATAAAGGACTTAATCCACTTATACAGTATCACTTAGACTGAATCTAAGTCAATCTCGATATACTGTAAAGTATATCCCCTGTATAAAGGACTTAGTCCCCTTATACAGTATTTGAAGTGAGGCACGCTTACAGCGAATCTCCTTAAGACAATTACGTCACCCGCACCGGTGCTAACGGGATAATGGACGCTGGTCTCCCAAGATACAACACTTCTTCACGGTATTTTGGATAGCAATACCAAAATTCGTACGGTCGAACCGTAGTCAACCAGTACCTTACACAGGATATAGCAAAACAGCGGTATAACGACAATTTCAAATGAATATTGTCTTACTCTTTGTAGGCACCCACTTTGAGGACGTAGGAAGGTTGAAGAATTTTGACGAGAATCTTTATAAGCGTCTTTGGATGGTTCCCATTCACTTGGAAGTCGCGGATTCCCACTTCGTTGGAAGTCGCTCTGGAAGTCGTGGATTCCCACTTCGCTGGAGCCCAGTTCAGAACCGAAGTCAGAACTTTTAGAGAGAGAGAGAAATCTCAGATTTTGTGTGTATTTTAAAATGAGAACTTGGAATGCTTTATATAGCATTCCAAAAGGGGCCTTCAGGTCTGAACCCAACCAAGGCTGCACCCTTTGGTCTGCCAACTGGTTCGCACCCTTTGGTCTGCCAACTGGTTCGCAACCTTTGGCAGGCTGCAACCTTTGGTCTGCCAACTGGTTCGCACCCGTTGGCTGTCCAACTGGTTCGCACCCGTTGGCTGTCCAACTGGTTCGCGACCGTTGGCTGATCTGAACCCCAAACCCAAACCCGGACCCGAGCCCGAGCCCGAGCCCGAGCCCGGCACCGGCACCGGCCGGCCGGCCGCCGCCGCCGCCGCCGCCGCCAGCGGCGGCGCGCGCGCGCGCACATACGTGCATAGTTCCCTCCTTTTCGCGCGCGAAAACGCCTCCAAGTACCCAAACCCCTTTGTTCGCCAATTTCTCAATCTCAATATACACCAAACTTCTATCCCACGGCCAATGTGGGACTAAATGCTTTAAGCTACCTTTAGTCCCGTTTTGGCTTTGAATTAGGCAATCTTTGGACTTGAATATCTCATTCATTCGAAGTCGGAATTGAACATGTGAATATACCACGTTCATCACAAATGGAAGGAGAACACACTCCAACCATCATCCGGTTGATTCCATCAACGGATCTTGCCATAATTCAACTCGAAGATTCACCTTTATATTCTTCAATTCCAACAATCCCCCATAATGAATGAGAGATTCAAGGAATGACACACAAAAGAGACTGACTCTATTGTGAAAGGTACTTGAGAAAAGAAACTGCATAAGGATAGGTGAACTAGGTCTTGAACCTTCCATAGCGAAAGCTTTATCGGACTTACTGGCTAATCAGTGAACTAGGTCTTGAACTGTTAGCCGTTAGTGTAAGCCAAGTCAACAAGCTTCACACAGTGACTTTCCAAATCAACTTTGGTTCTCTGTTGTGTCCGTTTTGGCCCTGGACATTCTTGGTTTCAGAGAGTATCTTTAGGGAATAACAGCCTCCATAGAGATTCCCAAAGAGCCGACCCAACTCTATACTCACATAGTGATGGACCTATGAAGAGTAGTCTACTCTACTCCACTTGTATAGTAACAAGATATAGGCATCATTAAAAGCGTTAAGCTTATCCTTAATCCACTTGTAGAAAAGCACTTATGTGCACCTTAGGAATGGATTGGAGTCAAGCTCCCAAGTGCTTACTTGCTGAGTCAATCATAACTAGTTTTTCCTCTTGAACTTAGTCCGTGGGATCTCCAGTCGCTAAGTGAGCTTTCCATTAAGCTGACTCGGTAAGGTTAGGCTTTTAGACCCATTCCCCTCGATGCGCAGTTTATACGCTCTCCACTTAAACCTTTAGTAAGCGGATCCGCTAAATTATCCTTTGACGATACAAAGTCAATAGAGATAATTCCATTTGAGAGCAACTGCTTCACGGTATTATGTCTACGACGAATATGTTTAGACTTACCGTTGTATATCACATTTTGTGCCCTAGATATAGCTGCTTGATTATCGCAGTGTATACATATAGCGGGCACTGGCTTTTGCCATAACGGTATATCTTCTAAGAATTGTCGAAGCCATTCAGCTTCTTCTCCAGCCTTATCTAAGGCTATGAATTCCGATTCCATAGTGGAACGGGCAATACATGTTTGCTTAGAAGATTTCCATGATACCGCTGCTCCTGTTAGAGTAAATACGTATCCGCTAGTTGATTTTGATTCCTCAGAATCTGCAATCCAATTAGCATCACTGTATCCTTCCAGTACAGGAGAATACTTTCCATATCTCAAGGCATATTCCTTGGTATGTGATACGTAACCCAATACTCGTAGTAGAGCGGTCCAATGTAGATCACTAGGATTACTAGTGTATCTACTTAACTTGCTTACAGCGTAAGCAATATCGGGTCTAGTGCAATTCATCAAATACATTAGACTTCCGATAATCTGAGAATACTCCAACTGGCGTATTCCAGTTCCTGTATTCTTATGAAGGTGGATGTGTGGGAGAAAAGGATTTGTATTCTCTTTTATCCCATGATCCTTGAATCTTTCTATCATCTTATCCACGTAGTGAGATTGAGATAGACTGATTCCATCTGGTGTTCTAGTAATTTTAATTCCTAAAATTACATCAGCAACCCCCAGATCTTTCATATCAAAACTGTTGGATAACATTCTTTTAGTGGACTTAATAATCTCAATATTAGTCCCAAGTATCAACATGTCGTCTACATAAAGACAAACAATGATACATGCATCTCCAACTGTTTTCGTGTAAACACACTTATCGCATTCATTGATAGTGAATCCATCTTTGATCATGACACTATCAAATTTCTCATGCCATTGTTTAGGAGCCTGCTTTAAACCATATAAGGATTTTACCAATTTACACACCTTGTGTTCTTGGCCCTTGACTTTAAATCCTTCAGGTTGCTCCATATATATCTCTTCACTTAATTCACCATTTAAGAATGCAGTCTTGACATCCATTTGATGGATATCTAAGTTGTGCAATACTGCAATCGCAATCAACATCCGTATGGACGTTATTCTTGTTACTGGTGAATAAGTATCGAAGTAGTCAAGTCCTTCTTTTTGTCGATAACCCTTGGCTACTAATCTAGCCTTGTATTTATCGATAGATCCATCGGGTTTTAATTTTCGTTTGAAAATCCACTTACACCCAATTGGTTTACTTCCAGGAGGCAAGTTTACCAATTCCCAAGTATGATTACTTAGTATGGATTCTATTTCGCTATTTATAGCTTCTTTCACATTTGTGCTTCTGGGTTTGACATAGCCTCTTTAAATATTTGAGGCTCGCTCTCAATAGCGTATGCTATGAAATCTGGACCAAAAGATTTTGAGATTCTAGATCTCTGACTTCTTCTTGGTTCAATTTTCGCATTTACATTTCGTTCCTCGGGGCTTTCGTCCCTGAACGCCATCTCGTGTGTTCTTTTCCCAGAAGTTTTATCTGCTTCCCGTTTGTACGGAAAGATATCTTCAAAAAACACAGCATCTCGAGATTCGATAATCATGTTTACATGAATATCAGGTATTTCTGATTTATGAACCAGAAATCTGTAGGCACTGCTATTCAAGGCATAACCTATGAATATGCAGTCCATAGTTTTTGCTCCCAACTTAGTCTTTTTGGGTAATGGTGCCAGCACCTTTGCAAGGCACCCCCACATTTTGAGGTAATGGTAGGAAGGTGTCCTTCCATGCCATAACTCGAATGGTATTAGACCAAGTTTCTTGTGGGGTACTCTATTTAGAATATGATTTGCAGTTAATAGAGCTTCCCCCCACAAGTTCTGCGGAGCTCCAGAACTTACAAGCATGGAATTAACCATCTCCTTCAAAGTTCTGTTCTTCCGTTCAGCAATTCCATTTTGCTGAGGAGTGTATGGTGCTGTAGTTTGATGTATTATACCAAAACTAGCACATAACTCACTAAAATCATTTGATTCATATTCTCCGCCTCTATCGGATTTTAGAATCTTGATTTTCTTGTTGAGTTGATTTTCAACTTCGGCCTTATATGTTATAAACATATTTATTGCCTCATCTTTACTATTTAAAAGATACACATAACAGTATCTTGTACAGTCATCCATAAAAGTAATGAAATACTTTTTACCGCCTCTAGTTGGCATAAACTTCAAGTCACATAGATCGCTATGAATTAACCCTAAAGGTTCTGTATTTCGATCTATTGAGTGAAATGAATTTTTAGCCAACTTGGCCTCAACACAAACCTCACACTTGCGAATTTCTTCCAAGTTGAGTTTAGGAATATATCCCAGATTAGACAAGTTCTTTAAAGACTTGTAATTTACATGCCCTAATCTAGCATGCCACAAAATAGGAGACTCAAGCAAATAAACAGAAGAATTTTCTTTATTTATAAGCTTCGGGTACAGATACACAGACTTTTTGTCTACCACTGCTGCAACATTGTCTTTAAAAAGACCATCAACAAGATTCTTGTTTTGTTTGAGACGGCTGCGACATTCATTCGCCTTATGCCCCTCTTTGTTGCAGATGTAGCAAGTTCCCTTGAAGCGCATGTTCTTGCCTTCTTGGACCTTGCCTTTGTACCCCTGGGAAGTCTTCTTCCGCTTTAAGCCTTTGGAAGTAGACGCTTTCCCCTTTGAGTCTTCGATCACATTGGCTTTTGCTTCGTAGGAGTTCTTACTGCTCCTTTTCTCGGACTTTCTGTTGTCCTCCTCAATACGAAGCCTCACAATGAGATTCTCCAACTTCAACTCCTTTCGCTTGTGCTTAAGGTAGTTCTTGAAATCTCTCCACGCAGGTGGGAGTTTCTCCACGATAGTAGCAACCTGAAAATTTTCAGGTAGGATCATACCTTAGGCTTCTATCTCATGCAAGATAAGTTGGAACTCTTGCACCTGACTGATTACAGTCTTGCTGTCCACCATTTTGTACTCCAGAAATCGTCCAACGACGAACTTCTTGGTACCAGCATCCTCAGTCTTGTACTTCTTGTCAAGACTGATCCATAACTTCTTTGCCGTTGTGATAGGACTGTAGACATTGTAAATAGAGTCATCCAGTCCATTTAAAACATAATTTCGGCAAAGGAAGTCACATTGAGTCCATGCATCAGTTGCAGGCTCTGGTGGATCTTCTTCCAGGAATCTGGCCAGATGAAGAGTGGTCAAGTAGAAGAGCATCTTCTGTTGCCACCTCTTGAATTCTGTGCCATCAAATTTTCCTGGCTTCTCCGGCTTCGGGTTAGGAAGTGGAGTAGGCATCAATGCTTGTAGCATGTTTGGTGCCTTACTTGAGCTATCTTGATTAGTCTCAGACATCTTCTGTAAGTTCAAGCAGAACAGAAGTAAGAAACTTTAATTGTCTTAAGATTGTTGGGTATCCTGCTTAACAAGAATCAATCTGACAACTAATCAAGATCACTGAGATATCAACAATCTAATTGGCCAGGTCGGCAAATATCAGTGGGAGGTTTTCCGTTCAATAGAACGTTCCTTAATTTAAGAACCACCTTTCAATTTTCCTCCTTGGTTTAAGCACCAATTAGACTGAATCCAAGTCAGTCTCGATATACTGTAAAGTATATCCCCTGTATAAAGGACTTAATCCACTTATACAGTATCACTTAGACTGAATCTAAGTCAATCTCGATATACTGTAAAGTATATCCCCTGTATAAAGGACTTAGTCCCCTTATACAGTATTTGAAGTGAGGTACGCTTACAGCGAATCTCCTTAAGACAATTACGTCCCCCGCACCGGTGCTAACGGGATAATGGACGCTGGTCTCCCAAGATACAACACTTCTTCACGGTATTTGGATAGCACTACCAAATTACCGTACGGTCGAACCGTAGTCAACCAGTACCTACACAGGATTAGCAAAACAGCGGTATAACGACAAATTTCAAATGAATATTTGTCTTACTCTTTTGGAGGAACACCCACTGTTGAGGACGTAGGAAGGTTGAAGAATTTTGACAGAATCTCCTTTAGGAAGTCGCTTTGGATTCCCACTTCACTTGGAAGTCGCGGATTCCCACTTCGTTGGAAGTCGCTCTGGAAGTCGTGGATTCCCACTTCGCTGGAGCCCAGTTCAGAACCGAAGTCAGAACTTTTAGAGAGAGAGAGAGAAATCTCAGATTTTGTGTGTATTTTAAAATGAGAACTTGGAATGCTTTATATAGCATTCCAAAAGGGGCCTTCAGGTCTGAACCCAACCAAGGCTGCACCCTTTGGTCTGCCAACTGGTTCGCACCCTTTGGCAGGCTGCAACCCTTGGTCTGCCAACTGTTCGCAACCTTTGGTCTGCCAACTGGTTCGCACCCGTTGGCTGTCCAACTGGTTCGCGACCGTTGGCGGATCGGTTCAGATCCTGACAGCGGAGCGGGCAGTCCAACAGATTCGCAACATGTTGGTGGATCGGGTCCGGTCTGGTTTGGAAGTGGATCTGGTTCGGATCATACCTTGAGACCCAATTCAAAAAGAACCATGCCAGGTAGGGAACCCGAACTGACCCAGACCCAAACCCGAGCCCGAGCCCGAGCCCCGCGCCGGCCGGCCGGCCGCCGCCGCCGCCAGCGGCGGCGCGCGCGCACATACGTGCATAGTTCCCTCCTTTTCGCGCGCGAAAACTCCAAGTACCAAAGGGCACGCCCTTTGTTCTCAATTTTCTCTATATATACACCACAAACTTCCATCCCACGGCCAATGTGGGACTAAATGCTTTAAGCTACCTTTAGTCCCGTTTTGGCTTTGAATTAGGCAATCTTTGGACTTGAATATCTCATTCATTCGAAGTCGGAATTGAACATGTGAATATACCACGTTCATCACAAATGGAAGGAGAACACACTCCAACCATCATCCGGTTGATTCCATCAACGGATCTTGCCATAATTCAACTCGAAGATTCACCTTTATATTCTTCAATTCCAACACAAAGAACATCTCAATTCCTTTTTAACGAATTTATGTCATTAACAAAGTTTAATCATGAATATTATAAACATCATTATAATATTCTTTGCGTACTCTATGGAGAATCACCATTATATGAACTTATGGATATAGTATGTTAGTTTTTTTAGACTTTTTAAATTTGATCTGATAAAGCAGTAATTTATTATTATTATTATTATTTTCCCCCTGCGTATACCGATGAGGAGTTGTGGACTGAGAGGCTTCAGCCTTTCTCTCTTCCTTTTCTTTTTTCCCCCTTTCTGTAGAATATGCCATAGGGTCGTTTAAGCGAGATTTTGAACCCAGACCTCCTGCCACTGCGAGAGGCTTTACCACTTGCTATAGTGGCAATTGGGGCCTCAAAATTTTTCATTAAGCATATGAAATGAGATTATTGGAAGAATTTTCTTTTAAGATAAAAAATATTAGGCCATTAAACAGAATATTCCACTTTTATTCTTAGAGAATAATGATGGTGGTGTGGGTTTTTTGTGGGGCGTACTTGATAGTAACCAATAACCATGATTCTTTGAGGGGCTTTTTCTAAATAAGGAAGAGTTGTGGTTTATAGCTCTGGTATGCACTTCAATAAACTGTCATAAATCCAAATCAGCTATTTGTGTCATTGGTTTATCATTTACTTTTCACAGCCTTTCTGTATTCGTCAAGTGTTGTGCCTTTTACTTGTGCTCATATAATCCTCTAATTATTTTGATCATGTTACTTTTCTTTGCAGATCTACACCAGGGCATCAAGCAACAACCTCTTTGTAGCCGAGGGTGAACTGTATGATCTCTGCAGAGCATGTGGCCTGGTTGGCTTTACTTGCACAAGGAATAGACCCTTTGTGATGATTGCAGCTACCAAACCTGGCTGATGTTTCGGCTGATATATCTCTAATTGTTCATTGCTTTGTACAAATGTGCAATTTTGAGATTACAATTTTCACATTGTTATTGAGCAAAGGCTGTGTTCTTCAGTATAATATCGCAAATGACTCATTTTGGAGGTTATTATGTGCAAATATAGTTAGCAGCTATGTTGTCACCACCCAATTGATTCATCTTTGATCTTTTTTTTGTAACAAAGGATACGTTTCAGTTAACACTAACTTGTATTAATTCTCTCTTCATGATGTGAAAGGGATACAGAGAAGATAGAAACTGTTGGTTCTTCAGGTGTAACTCATCTTCATGTGTTAGATTATTTTCGAATTTTTCTGTTGTTTCCAGTGCACAGCAGATTTAGCTCTAGCTCTAGCTCAGCAGGGTTTATACGATTCCTGGTGATTAGTCTTCTACTTTTACAAAGGGACATGCTGAACTGGATGAACTTGTACTGTTTCAGCAGGGACACGAACATTTCACCCTGCAGTTTTCCAATGCGATTTATCAGTAGTATTTCTGAGGTCCGCAAGTATAAGTATAGAAATTCAACACTTAAAGTGAAGCATTTGTATTTGCATATGAAACCTGGAAACTCAGCGTGAGATGAAATTTCGCTCTCACATTTTCGCATGAAATTTCGGTTTCACATTTAAGCACAAGGCTTTTTTGTTTTGTTTTCTCTCCCTTTCTTTGGTCGGAGAAAACACCAAGCTCCTCTGTCCTTGGCCAATTTTTTTCCCCTTCACTTACTATAATGCGCTTTATTTCAATATTTAACATAAGACAAATATGGTACATAACCACATCAATATGTGCGCAGATAACAAGTATCTATATATAATAAGCTATCATTAGATAAATTAATTGAGGGGTTTTCTAGTTGATCTTAGCACTAGAGATTTCTAATGGAAAAAAAGTCCAGGTCATTAGGCTATTTATTGAGAGCTTTGAAATAAAGCAAACTTTAATTACTACTTGGCATTACTAAAACAAGTTCCTACCTCATCTTTTTCACATTACATTCCTGGAAATTTCATTTAAAAATGAAGCAGAAAATGAGAAACAAAAGAGCAAGGATGAATCAGAGAAAGGGAAAAAAAAAAATAATACAAAAATCAACTCAGCTTTTCAATTCAGGTAGATATTACATTAATCTCAAAAGCATATGGAAAGAAATTAAATCTCAAAAGCACGTGTAAGTGCAGAATTACCTTTTTGGTCTCGAAAACAATTAATTGAAATATTGAAAGAAGGATAGAGATAGATGTTAAGCTAATTCTTATCATTACAAAATAACAAAAGAAAAAAAAAAAAAAAACATGAATAGGAATTAACTAATCCTCCAGCGAACGCAACGTAAAATCTGGAACACCTTGGAGTAGGGCCCAGTACTGGCCACCTTCCCTGCATTTACTCGCCAACACTTGACTTGCGCCATGTAAAATGAATGTGTGCAGTGCTCCACTGGTGCTCCCCTGTTGGATTAGTCCCAACAACCACTCCGGAAGGCAATCAATCAAGTCATCATCCATGTCCAGCCCAGCCTGAAGGTATGCAGTGAGTTCAAATTCTCCACAAACTTCAACATCCTCCATGAATCTACTATGACCAGCCCCTTAGCCCTGGAAGATTTGAGATCCTTTCCAGGCATGGACTGTCATACACTACCAATCGCTCCAAGGAGCCGAGGTTCTTGATTTCCCTCAGGCTATCAGCAACATCGATGAAGCGAACTTCAAGGCAGTGGCATGTTCCAGGACTTCTGGAAGAGCTCTCAACTTAGGGCATTCGATAATATGCAACTCCTGAAGTCGAGGCAGCACTTTGACGGTTGCTCTTCCCTGATCCCCAACATCACACACGCCCACTCCTCCAAACTAGGCATTGATTTTAGAATCAACTTTTCCAGCTTGGGAAAGGCTGCTGACGACCCACGATGGCCGAGTCCATCCTTTGTGTCACAACAAGAATTCTGGGCCTATGGTAACAACTTCGAGTGCACCTTGTATACGGAGGATTCTCATTGTGGTAGTGGCCCGAGTGGTGGAAGCTGTTGACATGACGAGCAATAGTAAATACTCAATAAGTCAGGTTTGGAAGCAAGCTCATCCATTGCGGGAAGCTGAGGCCGGGGAAGAAGATGAAAAAAGAACTTCTAGGCTGGACGAGGGGAGAGGTCTTCACAAACTGTTCTGCTCTCCCCGACATCAGTGACTGGTCAACTTCTATGCTCCACTCAAGTGTTATTTCGTAAGATAAGACTTATCTTTCAGGGTTGAATTCCTCCAGTCATTATCTTCTCCGTCTACATATACCGAGATTTCTGAGCTGAGTCATGGATTGCAACTCGTCCAAACCACAGCCGTGCGGGACGTCTTCACCTACCACAAATCCATCCAAGTCATTGAGATGACGCAGCTTTCCTACTCCAACCGGGACATGGCTAATTGGAGTTTCATCAAGACCAAGGCGTCTTAGATTGCATAACTGTGTAATGGACTTGGGAAGGGTGTGTAGATATTGACACCTTGAGAGGTTCAAGAATTGTAGATTGACAAGGCACACCAATAGATTCTGGTAGCTCGTGGACTGAACTATCATCAAGATCTAGATATCGTATGTGATGGAGATTTCGGATAGATGTTGGGATACTCTCTATCTTGCTGCCATGGAGTTTAAGACTCGGAGACGCATAAATCTTTGACAAAGATCCTCTGTGTTTATCTGCAACACTCGAACATACGAAGAGTCCTCAAGCATTGTGGATTTTCTATTTTATTTAGGACTACTTCTGTTTCTTTGCATTGTTAATTGTCAGTCGACGGGGCTTCAGTGAGTTGATGACAGTCGATTCATTCCCATCTAAGAAACAGCTCTCATCCCTTGTCAGAAACATAACAAGAGATCGTGTCAGATCATGCATTCTGCAGCAGCTTCCATCAAGCAGTGTGTCTATATGTAGAAGACTTCTACTAATCAAATTATTGTAACAGTCTTCTGCTAAATCTTCCAACAGAGTATCACCCTGTGCTGGAATGAAACCTTCTGACACCCACCATCGAATGAGATCTTCACGATAAATTTATAGTCCTCAGGAAATTAACGAGCAAAAAAGAAAGCATTGCCTGACTGAGAGGGCAAATCTTCGTAGCTCAAGTAGAGAGCTCCCCTTACTGGTTCTGGAAGCTCCCCTGTCACTGACCATGCCTGGCTTGTGTGGACCTTTTCCCATTCGCTTTTTCTTTTTTCCTTGGTTCTCAAAACTCAGCAATGGCCTTGATTGCAAGTGGAAGACCATCGCATTTATCAACAAGCTTCATCCCAATATCACGCAGGAGCGGGATGTCTTCATCATCCCGATCTCCAAACACACATTTCGAAGCAATTCCCATCCATCATCAGCAGGCAGCTTGTCCACTTGATGAGTTGTGAATTGCCCGCATGCTTCTAGCAACATTTTCATTTCTT
>JAVJIF010003889.1:95000-129781 GCA_038442645.1 Agave tequilana | reverse complement strand
AGGAGGAAGAAGATGGAGACTAAAACCTAGGAGAATACTAAAACAAAATACAAGAGTTTCCCTAATTTCTCTTCTCTCTTCCTTCTCGCACTGTGCAGCCTGGTCCTGTATTTATAGGCCTCAGAGAGAAGCATCTAGAGCCCAGATCGTTGGAGAAAAATCCGGGTCCTAAACCACCCTGTAACTGCCGCAGATACGCGGGAAAATCCCAGAAATGCGGCACAATCTGGGCCGTTTAAGCTGATCTTTCTGTTGCGAGTTTGTTACAGTTTGTTAGCCACGTGGACCTTCTGGAAGTGTGAGTTGGTGCGTAGAATTCTCCAGATTCTGGATTCAAACTTGGGCTCTTTGGGCTTTGAATTAATCTCTTTAATTATTGCTAATTAAAGAGATTTTTGGGCTTTTTCTCTTTTAAGATGTGGACCTGCAAAAAATAGAGAGAAGATGATCAAAAATCATATTTTTATTTACAATATGAATGGTATGAAAGCGGTAAAATATGCAAATATGTATAACAATCAACCCCATACCTAGCTTTTGCTCGTCCTCGAGCAAAACAAGAAAAGAAAAAGAAAGAAAAAGAAAATCCTAACTAGTTTATTACACCACTTTCGTAGGTGACACGATTGCACTGAGCACGTGCAACAAGCCGTGTTAAACCACTAGGTTACCCTAGAGGAGGAGTTGTGTCTCCTGAGGGTTTTCAGCGGATTGCACCCACAAAATCCATAAAGAAAAATAAAAAGGGTTAGTGAAAATTTTGATCCATGTTTTAAAGATTCTCCCTTAAGCTATAGGTTTCAGGTTACTCTAAACTTGTCATTCCTCTTATAAGCATATATTGGAGTTTTGTTTTCAACTTAGGTTAAGATTTTAAGGAAAAGATCAAAAACTGGATTTTGCATCAATCCTAGGATATATACATCTATAAATATGAAGGATCTTTCTTAGACTAAGTTCATTTATTTACTAATATATATAATAATTTTTTTTCTTTTCTTATTTATTTATTTATTTATATTTACATTTCCTTAGCATCCTTAGGCTTTCTAGTTTACCCTTGTAACGAGTCTCTTACCGATGACTCCCAAACCAGATGGTCTTAGGGCACCAGATGAGAAAACATCCCTCAGGTTCGATAACTCGAGTAAAAAAGGCCACGTAAGAATTTAAGGACTTAACCACCTTTAGGCGTGATTGGCAATGCTTCTTGAGGCACTACTAACCAGCTTAACTAGTGGCTAAGTGATTATTATTTATTTATGTACATATTTATTTATTTATTTATTTTTTATATATATATATTTTTATTATATATATGTAAATAAAGTCACAAAGTCTTTGATTAATCCTTCAATATGTTTAATGTATATATCCTAAAGAAAGAATTAAAATCTAGTAATTTTTCTATTCCTTTATTACTTAACTAAAAATCCAACTAAACTCCTCTTTTCAACTTATAATTAGAAATCTTAGTTAAGAGCTTCCTTAATCCCTAAAGTTAAGTTTGATTCTTTAGACATGGATCAAGAATTTCCTTTTCTTTTATTATTATTATTTTTTTTATTTTTCTAAAAGAAAATAAAATCTAACAAGAAATAGAAAATCTACAAAGAAAGGTAAAATCTAAAAATAAAATCCTAAAAAGAAACTGAAAATCCTAAAAAAAATAAAAGACCTAAAAATGAAAAAAAAAAATCCTATGTTAGCATCTACCCCCCCATACCTATCTCATGCATTGTTCCAATGTATGCAAGATGAAATGATGCATGAAATAGGTAAAGGATAAAGCTACTCCCTCTGTCGCTTTGGACCCGCGGTGGTGCTAGGTCCAGCCGACTGTGATCTCCTCAAAGCGGCCTCCATACTGTCTAACCTAGAGGATTGCTCCTCGACCTTTTCCTAAGCGGACCTGCCCCTAAATATCTTCTTCATGCCCTTCCAGATGGTGGACATGAAGGCTCTTGATTCTGTTGGGGGGTCCTGCCTCCAAAAATATGGCTCATCTATCACCTCTAGGCTTTCCTCCGAAGAGGACTCCACAGGTACATCTTCAGGCTGGGCACTGGGTGTCCAGAGCGCCTGCAAACAACCATTATATGAGCTTGTGGGTCTCTCTACAGTAACAGGCACTCGGTCAAATGTATTAAAGACAACGTCTGATATGAAATGTTTACACAGACGTGTGATTAATATTGAATGGGAATGCTTTGCACCCCGAGTGCGGGAGAAATTTTCAAGAATGGCATGGAAGATGGCCCTATTCAAACAGACCGTGTGATTTTGTGTCATTAAATCATGGATTATTTGTAACACGGGTCTGTTAAAGGATGATTGATGGTCAAGCCCAAAAATGTTGCGTTGGACCCAGCGTCCAATGCAATGAACATTTCTAAAAGTCGTGTTGGCTTTGAGCCACGGTCCTGTATTGTGCAGCGGACTCCCATGATGGTTATGTAATCTAGCAATGGCAAGGGGTCGCTATGGTGGGGATGAATGGGGACATCAGTGATTTCAGCAATGAGTGGGATTGTGACAAAGATGTCACCGAATGGCATGTGTACTACAAATTGGTGCGTGTCAAAATTCACAGATGCATGATCAATTGAATTATAAAAAGTAGTGACAAGATCAGGGCAATAATATGCATCGTAGTCATTGTTATCATAGACCAAAGAGTACCAATTCCATGCACGTATTCTATCCACAAAGATGTGCCCATACCCCCCACTATCATTCAAAAGTATGGAAAAATCCCTTTCTACAAACAAATTCGGGGCCATGTATGATAATGGAATTAAAGCAAAGGATTTAAGTATGAGAAATCAAACCACCCCCGGAGATCGTGGGGGGGAAATTCAAAAACAGATGTGCAGAAGGCACCCGGGACAGAATCTGGAAGAATGTCTCTGGATCTGCCACCAGAAGAATAAATCAGCCGACCAAAATTTTTCAGAGCACCAGAGGTGGCCGGAGTGCGGCGGATTTGCGGCTGAAGATAGGAAATTGCGGCAGTGCAGAGGTTCCAGGTGAAGGGAAAATTTGGCAGAGGTCGGCTCGGGAAGAAGGAGTTCAGATCTGAGAGGATTTGTGCGTTTGAGGGAGGAAGGGTAGGTAAAGAGATTATTTATAGGGTAGGTAGAATGAAATTTCCAAATTTAGCCCTAGGTCAAAAGTGTATTTACAACCCTAGGAAAAGGAAAATGAATGGAATCCTAGGGAAGATAGAATCCTAGGAATTTGAAACTCTTTGAAGCACAAAAATCCCTCATTTTTTTTATTATTTATTATTTACAAAAGTGAAAAAGAAAATTATTTACAAGAGTGGTCCCAAAATGATATGCAGGGAAATTCTCGGGAAACTGTACAGATGGACTGGTCACAGATAAACTGGGTCAAAAAGACCCAATTCATGAACTTCTTGTGACACGACATCGGTGGTAAGGAATGGCTTTAAACGTTGACCGTTCATAGTGAATTTGTTGCCATTATTTGGGTCAAGAATCTCGATCGCACCGTGTGGGAAGATATTTGAACAATGAATGGCCCTGACCACCTGGTTCTCAATTTACCAGGAAAAAGGTGGAGTCGTGAATTGTACAACAGAACCTTTTGTCCAGTGACAAAAATTTTTCTGTGAATGGATCTATCATGAAAAAGTTTGGTTCTGTGTTTTGTGATCCAAGCATTGTCATATACTTCGTTTCTTAGCTCTTCAAGCTCGGATATCTGCAACTTCCTTAAAGCACCGGCTTTCTCCAAATCCAAGTTCAGCTGCTTTAAAGCCCACATAGCTCGGTGTTCTAATTCCACAGGCAAGTGACAAGGTTTTCCAAATACAACTCGATATGGAGACATACCGAGAACAGTTTTGTAAGCGGTCCTGTATGCCCATAAAGCATCAGTGAGTTTGATGGACCAATCCTTACGGTTCTGTCCAACGGTTTTCTCCAAAATGAGTTTTATTTGTCTATTCGTGACTTCTACTTGCCCGTTGGTTTGAGGATGGTATGCCGTGGATAATTTGTGAGTAATAGAGTATTTACGCATCAGGGCTTCAAAAGCCCGATTACAAAAATGACTCCCATTATCGCTTATTATCGCACGGGGGGCTCCGAAGCGAGAGATGATGTAATCTCGTAAAAACTTGATGACAACTTGGTTGTCATTTATCCTTGTTGGAATTGCTTCAGCCCATTTGGAAACATAATCTACGGCTACCAAAATGTATTGGTTACCGTAGGACAGAGGAAAGGGTCCCATAAAATCGATGCCCCAGAGGTCAAAAATTTCGACTTCTAAGATGGGTGTGAGGGGCATCATGTCTCTCTGTGTAACTCTACCCATCATTTGACACCTATCACATAGCTTGCAAAAAGTATATGCATCCTTAAAGAGAGTGGGCCAGTAGAATCCACTCTGAAGCACTTTCTCAGCTGTTTTCCGTGGACCAAAATGTCCACCGCAAGCTAGCTTGTGACAAAATGTCAAAACACTCTGATGTTCATCCTCAGGAAGGTACCTACGTATTATTTGGTCAGGACAATATTTGAATAAATACGGTTCATCCCAAAAGAAGAACCGCATTTGACGCATGAAACGGTGTTTTTCCTGACTTGACCAATGAGAAGGTATTTGCCTGGTAGCAAGGTAATTCACTATGTCAGCATGTTGGCCCAATGGCCTTCCACTCTAGTTTTGATGATGATCAACTCATGTAGTTATGTTTACTAATATTCTTGTGTTTCTAAGTTTCAGATCATTAACAGGATATTAGCTTGATGATTAGCTTCAACGAAGTGTTTGGAAGCTTATAATGGTGATTCCGGTGCCAAAGCTTAAAGATCATACCTTTGCACTCGGTGGATCGCGTTTGGGAGCAAGTCTACTTGAAGATGGAAGATCGTCAAGAGACTTAGGTATCCTAGTTTAGAGTATGAGTTTTAGATCCATTTGTAAAGCTTAGTATAGTTGATATGCTCAAGTGCACACATACACACACGTTTTATGATTCGGATTTTGGTTTTCATGAATAGTAGATCAAAACAAGTTTACTTTAATTCTATGTATATTAGATATGTTCTAGATATACATACATGGTTTAAACTTGCTAAACAAACTTATTTTGATATCCCTATTCATGTGTTGAAAAGCCAAGTTTGATAAAAATACAAGAGTTCGTTTTTGATAAAAATGAGAAGAAACAAAAATGATTTCATATGCTTGATATTTGAGTAGAAATGATTATCACATATTTATATATCAATGCAATATGGTAAAAATATTTTTGGGAATTTTTACAAGTGTTAAAAAACTTTTTAACAAAATATTTTTCCCAGTTTTTCAGACCTGGTGCTGGCTGTCAGGCCAGTTCGGTCGACTGGGCGGTCGACCGAATCAAGGTCCGGTCGACCGTGCAGGCGACCGACGTGCACAGACTTGTGCATGTCTGGCAGCACAGTGGTCCGGTCGACCGGACGGTCGACCGCTGCAGAGAGCTCTGCTCTCTGTTTGTTTCGGTCGACCGGGCGGTCGACCGGTGGTTCCAACGGGTCAAAATATGACCGTTGGACGGTCGACCGGCCGGTCGACCGTTAGGCCAGTCAGAGCTGCCAGCTCAGCTCTAACGGCTAGTTTTTGTTTTGGGCTATATAAACCCCATCTCTTTGGGATTTTGGCTAAGGTTTTTAAGGAGGAAAATTTCTGTGTTTCTCTAGTTTTTAAAACAAGTTTTAAAAGAGTTTAAGTGCTAAAAAGATTTTAATCTTTATTGTTTTGGGTTTTTGGAAAATCAAAGAAAAGAATATTTTGGGAGATTTGTCTTGGTTTTTCATTCTATATCTTTTGCAAGAATTTTCCCAAGTGGTTTCTTTGTTGCTTGTTTCCAAAAACACCTAGTTTCCACACTTGAGCTATCACCTATCCTAATCTATTTAGGATCTTGTTTTTGTGGAAAAGAAAAGAGAGATTGTTTGTGGTTGAAAGAAACCACTTGTTGTAAACCCTCCTTGCTTTTGTGAATCCCTCTTCGGTAGAGGTGATCGGAGTGGTATTGGTTTGGATCCCTCTTTGGTAGAGGTGATTGTGTTTGTTGTGAGCCTCTTCGGTAGAGGTTGTTGTTGTTATTGTTGTTGGTTGTTGGCTACGGGCCGTATCCCTCTTCGGTAGAGGTGGATTGTGGTTGTATTGCCTCGGTGGCATTGTAAGGTTGAGAGAGGAGTTTGGTACTCCTATAGTGGATTGGGAAATCCTACACGGTGGTGTAGGCGGGGATGTAGAGCAAGGTGCTCGAACCTCGAAACATATTTGTGTGTTTGCGTTTGATCCAATTTCTCTCAACTCTTACTCTCCTTACTTTGTGCAAGCATCATTCTTTCATTGCATCTTATCATATACATTGCTTGTATTGCCTTGCATCTTTTATATTGCTATTCATTCTTATATGCTTGGCTTGATTGTGTATGCACATTGCTTGGATTGCTTGTGTGTGTGCCTAACTTATACTCATCCAACAAGAGCTTCACATAGCGCCTCAACCCATTTCAAGGGGAATCAAGAGGAGTTAGTCCAGAGCCTCGCAAGGGGAATTCGGCTACACTTGTTGAATTGTATTAGTTTGTGCAACATTTGCATTAGCTTCCGCATTTAGAGCATTAAGTTCTTCATTTAGTCTTAGATTAGCATTTACACCTATTCACCCCCCTCTAGGTGTACTTTCAATTGGTATCAGAGCTAGTGCTCCTGATATTAGGCTTAACATCCTAGGAGTGATCCATTTGCTTGCTAATCTATTTTTGCATTTGCTTGTTTGCACACTCATATAGTTTACCATGGACTTCATGACCCCACCTAGCTTTGACCCTTCCAACATTGTTGTTTGGAAGTATAGGATGTCCATGTACCTAAAGACCCTAGGTTTGCATGTCTTTCTTGCGGCCACCAAGAAATGCTATCTTGGAGATCGCAATCATATAGGGGCCAATGCACAAGCTCTAGAGGCTATTAGAAGCACACTTTCAAAAGAATATCTTATGCATGTTTCTAATATTGATTCCGCCTTTGCAGTGTGGAACAAATTGACAACAACCACCACCTCCGAGCTTCAAGCACAAATCCGACAAGAAGAGGAATCTAGTGGAGAATCCGATTCTCAATGCTTCATGGTCCAAGGGAATGACTCCCTTGAGGTACAATCGGAAACCCACTTAGATAGTGATGATTGCTCTAGTTCTTCATGTGATAATTTTGATGCCCATGCTTTAAATGAAGAACTATCTATTGTGTGTGAAAAATTGATTGAGAAATATAAGATTTTGAAAAAGAAAAGTCTAGGCATTGACAATGAAAATAAAAATTTGATTGCTAGACTTGATATTGTTTTGCAAGAGAAAGAGGAGATTGCTAATGAGAAGGATTCATTAAAATCTCAACTTGAACTTGCACTAAAAGAAAATGAATTTTTGAAAAATAAAAATGATTGCCATGCTATTTTGAAGAAAAATGAAAATTTGTCTTCAAAAATTGATTTTACTTTGAAAGAAAATGTAGATTTGAAAAATAAAATTATTTCCATTTCAAATGAGTTAAATGCATGTTTAAGGAAAAATGAAGTTTTGCATAATAAGATTGATGCACATGTTTGCCATGCTAGTGTAGCCTCATCATCTAGTCTACCTAATGCATGTACTTCTTCTTCTAAGATTAATGATGATATTTCCTTGCTTAAGAAGAAGGTAGATTGTTTGGGCTCCACTATGAGCCAATGTGCCATGAACCACACTCGTTTGGAATCCTTGGTTCGAAAGAAACAAGTTCCAACTTCTATGCATGCACACCCTCCACGGCATACACATGCTCCATACGGACACACTCATCAACACATGTATGCTCATGTGTACACTTGTACACATTGTGGTCGTAAGGGCCACCTTGCTAGATTTTGCTATGATAGATTACATACTCCAAATTTAGCAAAGAATTTTGTTTGGGTTAGAAATGAGACTAACCCCCATGGACCCAAAAGAGTATGGGTACCAAAGACCACCCCTCCTATTTTCGATGTAGGTGTGGGCTCTCACATGACGTGAGAGTGATGACACCTTGGAGTGGATGCGTTCCGTACTTAAAGGAAATCATATGGATGCATCACTTTCAAGGGAAGAGATGGTGGAGAGGACCACCAAGTTTTGGAGACAAGGAGAGTTGCCTTCTAGGTTTTGGTAACAATTCCTAACTCCTTATTATAGTTTACATGCCTTCATATTCATTTATTTTATAGCATGTTTTCATTGTCTATGGATTAGTATGTACATGCCATGTTTATTAGATCCTTGACATACATGTATAGTATTTGAGACACACTTGCTTATATGAACCCATATTCAGTGTTCTCACCTTTTGTTTAGCTATAATGTACATCATGAATCTAATACATGTGAATTTACATAGTAATCATGTTTTAGTTTTCTCATGATGATTTTTTGTTGTTTTATGCTTTATGTGGTATAAACTAGTTTAGATGTAGATTTTATCAAAACTTGCATGTATGCATGTACACATAGTGAGAACAAATTGACTTTTATATGTTTGTACTTCATGCTCATTTGTACCCACTATATGCACATGTATAAGCTAGTTTTGATGATTCCTTCATTTATACTTGCTATGCCTATTTTCATGTTTTTACTTCATGTATATGTATTTTGAATTCAAACCTAATAAATATACATGTATACCCATGAGTCTTTTGCCTTCATGCAAATACTTTTAATAGACTCGTTTACGGTTGGGATATGTATGTATATTGTTAAATTTGGATGAATCATACATATACCTAGAAGTTTGATAAAAGAATTTTTGATGAATCTTTGCTTGTTTTATATAGCAAAATAATATTCGTGTTTGTTTTGATACTTCATGTTTTGAATATATGTTTAGATGTTAGTTTTCATTAAGACTAGGATTTATATTTGTACATATGATGGGCTACAAATAAATCTATATATGTTTGGGATTGAATGCTTGTTTGTTCCCATTAGATGTGCTAGTATAGTCTAGTTTTGATGATTCATACATTTTAAACTTGTATTCCATTTTTGGTATTTGTTTTTATGATTATGAGTTTTCATTTCATGTATATGTGTATTTTGCCAAACTTGAAGATATACATGTATACCCCTTGAGTCATTTGCCTTTCATGCAAATATCTATTATGGACTCAAAGTGTGTTTAAGGGATATGTATGTATACTTCTTGTGTTGACAAATCATACATATACCTTGAAAAGAATTGGTATCAAATTGTTTTAATGAAAAGCTAAATTTTCATACTTTTCATGCTTTTCATGTTTTCTTTGAATTGGTATTTAAACTTCATGTATATGTTTACCTTGTCCAAACTATTAAATATACATGAATATCCTTTTGAGCCACGTGACTTCATGCATATATCCTTGTGGACTCGTTTGTATCTTGGATATGTATGTATACTTTGGTTTGTATTAGACATACATATGCCTTGAAGATTAAATAATATTAATTTTTAGTTTTCTTGTTTAAAGGAATAATTGAACTTAATTGAACAAATTTTCATGATTGTGATCTCCATACTTGACTTGTACACTCACATTTATTATTTGCTCATGTTTTGTTTTCATGAGACATTTTTATGCTTAATTGGATTAGAGTGTTGATTATCATGTGGATTTCATTTTTATGAAAAATGATTTGTATTTATTCCTTGCTTGAAGGATTTCGTACTAGTTAACAAAACTTTTCATTTTAACTAGTTCGTATTCTTCGTTATAATATGAGATATACACTTGACCCTATTCTTTCAATTGGTATCATTGAACACTTTCAATTGATATCAATTTTTGATCTTTTTGTATACTCATATATGTTTTGTATATGTATGCTTACTCTTTCAAGAATATCAATGTCAATTGGTATCTAACTTTCATACATATATATCTTTATGCTAAGCTTGAAAAATTTCTAATGTTTGATTTGTTTTCAATTGGTATTTTAACAAGCTTATGCATATGTTTAGTTGGTATTTCATAAAGGGGGAGAAAACTTGATTTTGTCCTTCAATTGGTATTTGATTCCCACTCCCTTACTTTATGTTAAAATATCGTTTCAAATTGGTATCATATGATTAAAAGAACATATTTCTCTTAATGATATCAAGATGTTTATGTTGAGTGTTTTTAATTGGTATCTCAAAATTTTGTTTAAGAAAAATATATACTTTTGATTTACATTGCTTATATGTTTTATTTCATTTGGTATCAATATGCACCTTATTGTCATATCTTGAATTGGTATCATATTTGTTTTGATTACCCCTTCTTGATCTTTTTGTTTCTGACAAAAAGGGGGAGAAAGTATCAATATGTTTCATGCTCTTACCCCTTTGTTGATGATTGACAAAAAGGGGGAGAAGTATTTGTGTTTTGTGTTTTATATATGCATGTCTTCCTTATCTAAGGGGGAGAAATATTTGTGTTTTGTTTATATGCATACTTACATTTTTGCATATATGATGTTTATGATGTTTTTAATTGGTATCTAGAACATGTTTTATTTTGAATATGTCATTGGTATCTAGAGCACCATGTTTACATGCATTGTCATTCATTGCATACTTATTGTTTATTTGTGATGCATGAGTTAAGGGGGAGCTTCTTTGAAGCTTAACTTTAATCCATGCATATATAACTCCATGAGTTTTGTCATCATAAAAAAGGGGGAGATTGTTGGCCCAATGGCCTTCCACTCTAGTTTTGATGATGATCAACTCATGTAGTTATGTTTACTAATATTCTTGTGTTTCTAAGTTTCAGATCATTAACAGGATATTAGCTTGATGATTAGCTTCAACGAAGTGTTTGGAAGCTTATAATGGTGATTCCGGTGCCAAAGCTTAAAGATCATACCTTTGCACTCGGTGGATCGCGTTTGGGAGCAAGTCTACTTGAAGATGGAAGATCGTCAAGAGACTTAGGTATCCTAGTTTAGAGTATGAGTTTTAGATCCATTTGTAAAGCTTAGTATAGTTGATATGCTCAAGTGCACACATACACACACGTTTTATGATTCGGATTTTGGTTTTCATGAATAGTAGATCAAAACAAGTTTACTTTAATTCTATGTATATTAGATATGTTCTAGATATACATACATGGTTTAAACTTTCTAAACAAACTTATTTTGATATCCCTATTCATGTGTTGAAAAGCCAAGTTTGATAAAAATACAAGAGTTCGTTTTTGATAAAAATGAGAAGAAACAAAAATGATTTCATATGCTTGATATTTGAGTAGAAATGATTATCACATATTTATATATCAATGCAATATGGTAAAAATATTTTTGGAATTTTTACAAGTGTTAAAAAACTTTTTAACAAAATATTTTTCCCAGTTTTTCAGACCTGGTGCTGGCTGTCAGGCCAGTTCGGTCGACTGGGCGGTCGACCGTGCAGTCGACCGACGTGCACAGACTTGTGCACGTCTGGCAGCACAGTGGTCCGGTCGACCGGACGGTCGACCGCTGCAGAGAGCTCTGCTCTCTGTTTGTTTCGGTCGACCGGGCGGTCGACCGGTGGTTCCAACGGGTCAAAATATGACCGTTGGACGGTCGACCGGCCGGTCGACCGTTAGGCCAGTCAGAGCTGCCAGCTCAGCTCTAACGGCTAGTTTTTGTTTTGGGCTATATAAACCCCATCTCTTTGGGATTTTGGCTAAGGTTTTTAAGGAGGAAAATTTCTGTGTTTCTCTAGTTTTTAAAACAAGTTTTAAAAGAGTTTAAGTGCTAAAAAGATTTTAATCTTTATTGTTTTGGGTTTTTGGAAAATCAAAGAAAAGAATATTTTGGGAGATTTGTCTTGGTTTTTCATTCTATATCTTTTGCAAGAATTTTCCCAAGTGGTTTTCTTTGTTGCTTGTTTCCAAAAACACCTAGTTTCCACACTTGAGCTATCACCTATCCTAATCTATTTAGGATCTTGTTTTTGTGAAAAAGAAAAGAGAAAAGAAAAGAGAGATTGTTTGTGGTTGAAAGAAACCACTTGTTGTAAACCCTCCTTGCTTTTGTGAATCCCTCTTCGGTAGAGGTGATCGGAGTGGTATTGGTTTGGATCCCTCTTTGGTAGAGGTGATTGTGTTTGTTGTGAGCCTCTTCGGTAGAGGTTGTTGTTGTTATTGTTGTTGGTTGTTGGCTACGGGCCGTATCCCTCTTCGGTAGAGGTGGATTGTGGTTGTATTGCCTCGGTGGCATTGTAAGGTTGAGAGAGGAGTTTGGTACTCCTATAGTGGATTGGAAAATCCTACACGGTGGTGTAGGCGGGGATGTAGAGCAAGGTGCTCGAACCTCGAAACATATTTGTGTGTTTGCGTTTGATCCAATTTCTCTCAACTCTTACTCTCCTTACTTTGTGCAAGCATCATTCTTTCATTGCATCTTATCATATACATTGCTTGTATTGCCTTGCATCTTTTATATTGCTATTCATTCTTATATGCTTGGCTTGATTGTGTATGCACATTGCTTGGATTGCTTGTGTGTGTGTGCCTAACTTATACTCATCCAACAAGAGCTTCACATAGCGCCTCAACCCATTTCAAGGGGAATCAAGAGGAGTTAGTCCAGAGCCTCGCAAGGGGAATTCGGCTACACTTGTTGAATTGTATTAGTTTGTGCAACATTTGCATTAGCTTCCGCATTTAGAGCATTAAGTTCTTCATTTAGTCTTAGATTAGCATTTACACCTATTCACCCCCCCTCTAGGTGTACTTTCACAGCATACCAAGGCTCTCCACACATCACAAAAATGTGTTCGTCAGGGAAATCGTCATTAATTGGTATTCTCTCCTTAGGTGCATTTGGGATTCTCGACAAGTGATCAGCTACCACATTCTCAACGCCCTTTTTGTCTTTAATCTCCAAATCAAACTCTTGCAAAAGAAGTATCCATCGAATAAGTCTTGCCTTAGCATCCTTCTTTTGCATTAAGTACATTAGGGCGGAGTGATCAGTGAAAATAGTCGTCCTGGACCCTAGCAGATATTGGCGAAACTTCTCCAACGCAAAGACAACCGCTAAAAATTCCTTTTCAGTAGTTGTATAATTGAGTTGGGCTTCATTCAGCGTTCTGCTAGCATAATAGATTACGTGTTGCCTAGTATCAATATGCTGCCCTAAAACAGCGCCTATAGCAAAGTCAGAGGCATCACACATAATCTCAAAAGGCTTGGTCCAATCTGCTGCAGAGATGATCGGTGCTGAGACAAGTCTATTCTTAAGCTCCTTCCATGATTTTTGACATTCCTCATCAAATATAAAGGGTACATCCTTTCCTAAGAGATTTGTCAAGGGTCTTGCAATGTTGCTAAACCCTTGAATAAATCGCCTATAGAAGCCGGCGTGCCCTAAGAATGATCTAATGTCCTTTAAGCATGTTGGTTCAGTGAGCTTCGTTATGACTTCCACTTTAGACTTGTCCACCTCAATTCCTAGACTTGATACCTTGTGCCCAACAACGATTCCTTGCTTGACCATAAAGTGACACTTTTCCCAATTAAGTGTCAAAATTTTCTCCATACAGCGTTGTAAAACCAGTTTCAAATGGTACAAGCATTGCTCAAAGGAATCCCCATAAATCGAAAAATCATCCATGAAAATTTCCAGAAATTTCTCCACCATGTCTGAAAAAAGGCTCAACATGCAACGTTGAAACGTTGCGGGAGCATTGCAGAGGCCGAAGGGCATCCTTCGGTATGCAAATGTTCCAAAAGGACAGGTGAAGGTAGTTTTGTCTTGGTCCTCGGGAGCGATCGGGATTTGATTATATCCTGAATATCCATCCAGGAAACAGTAATACTCATGTCCCGCTAATCTCTCTAGCATCTGGTCAATGAACGAAAGAGGAAAGTGGTCTTTACGTGTGGCAGTGTTCAACTTCCTATAATCGATACAAACTCTAATCTTCGTTGGAAGACGTGTTTGTATCAATTCTTTATTCTCATTTTTCACCACAGTAAATCCAGTTTTCTTAGGCATAGCGTGAACTGGACTAACCCACTGACTATCGGATATGGGATAGATAATCCCATTGTCTAATAGTTTCAAGATCTCAGATCTAACAGTTTCCTGCATGATTGGGTTTAGTCTACGCTGTGGGTCTCGTTTTGGCTTGGCATCTTCCGTCAAATGAATCCTATGTTGAACTATGGAAGGACTAATCCCCTTGACATCAGCCATGGTCCAACCAATGGATTCTATTTTCCCTTAACACAGTCAGAAGATCCTCTTCTTGTTGTTTAGTGAGATTGGATGCAATTATTACAGGAAAGGATTCCTTCTCATCCAAGTACTTGTACTTGAGATGGTCGGGAAGAACCTTAAGCTCAGAAGAAGGGATAGGATCTATCACTGGTTGTTCATGGTTCAAAGGAAGAAGAGGGATGGAATTAGTGACCCGTTCAACATTTGATTCAACAATCTGATCAAGGTTGAAGTCATCAGACTCCAACTCAAATTTCTCTTCAGACTCATACTCAACCTCCTCAACATGTTCACTAGTTAATCCCTCTATCAAGTTCACTTCGAAAGAGTCATTGTCCAAATCCCTAGGCTGCTTCCCAAGATGGAAGACATTCACCTCCTTTGTCATATCTCCGAAAGTTAGCCGCATTGATCCATTTCTACAGTTAATGATCGCATTCGCGGTGGCTAAGAAAGGACGTCTGAGAATGACAGGTGTCTGTGCTCTGTGATTTTGTACGGGTTGTGTTTCAAGAACAACAAAGTCTACGGGGTAAATGAATTCCCCGACCCGTATTAAAACATCTGTAATCTCCCCTTGGGAATCTTTACAGAGCGGTCAGCCAACTGTATCGTCATTTGGGTTGGACGAAGGTTGCCTAACCCTAACTGCTGATACACGAAAAAGGGGAGAAGATTGATGCTCGCGCCCAAGTCTAGCAATGCCCTATTTATGGTGGTCTGCCCTATGATGCAAGAAATGGTTGGGCTACCTGGATCTTTGTATTTCACAGGGATTGGACCATTGAGCAGTTCACTTATGTTGGAAGCCAAGAAGACTTTTTTAGGGACATTTTCTTTTCTCTTTTTGGTACACATTTCTTTTAGAAATTTGGCGTAGGATGGGACTTGTTGTATTGCATCAAGGAGATGGACATTGATTTGTACTTGGTTGAATATCTCTCTTATCTTCTCCATGTGAGCATTCATCTTATGATTTGTGAGCCTATTTGGGAATGGGACAACAGGCTTGTATGTTTGCTCATCAACTTTCTCTTTTCCTTTGGACTGGGAAGTGGATGGTTGTGTGCTTGAAGAAGGATTGTCTTGAATCGGTTGAATTGGAACAGAAGGTGGTGGTTTTGACACAGATTTGGGAGACTGATTTGAAACCTTATTATCTACATGCTTAGGATTTGAATAGCTTGGCATTGGCTGGGGCCCAAGTCTTCAACTTCGTGCAGGGGAAAATGAGTTTTGGGATTGGGCACTGGTTGGCTAGGTAACATTCCTTTTTGTCTTTCAGTCAGAGAATTAGCCAACTGCCCTATCTGGATTTGCAATTTGTTCATGTCCTGCTGCTGATTGTTCATCATTGAAGCTTGGGTCTTAGATAAGGTCTCTATCATTTTCTCCAAATTAGAAATTCTCTTATCTGAAGGGTTTGGTGGTGGATGATGTTGATACTGGGGCTGAAAATTTGCTTGGTAAGGCACAGGATTTTGATATGACTGGAATCTTGGTGGACTTTGGTATGAATGGACATTTGGTGGGTTCTGGTGGTAAGTCGGTGGATGAGACTGAGCAGGGTATTGTTGTGGAAATGGTTGTCTCGGCTGCTCAGGACCAGACTGACTCCAAGAAAAGTTAGGATGGTTTCGCCACCCCGGATTATATGTCTTGGAGTAAGGATTGTAAGTGGGTCTGGTGTATGCGGCATTCGTACTCTCCTGAAACATTTGAGTTTGATATACTGGACACTCCTCAAACAGATGATTCAGATCATGGCAGTAGGTACAACCCGGGTTTACCACAGGTGATGGGTTGACCTGATTAACAGCAGAATTTTCCTGGACTCTAGCAACTCAATCCTCTTCATCAATTGTGTGATTTTAGCTTCTGCAGCTATCGAAGATTCTATGGAGTGTAAACCAGTTCTGGAAGTTGTGGGTGTGGGTTTCTCAGTACATGACTCCCACTGGACTGTCTTTTCAGCTAAAGCCTCAAAAAGATCCCAACCCTGATCTTCATCCTTCTTTAAGAATTCTCCTTGGCACATAGTTTCAAGGAGTGTCTTAGTCTGATAATCAAGCCCATCATAGATAATCTGGCACTGGCGCCATTTTTCTATACCGTGATGGGGACACAGGGCTACTAGGTCTTTGAAGCGCTCAAAGTACTTCCAGAATAGTTCATTGGCTTCTTGTTTGAATTGCATTATATTCTTCCTCATAAGGGCTGTCTTATGGATAGGATAAAACTTTTTAAGAAAGACCTTAACAAAATCATCCCATGAAGAAATTGAGCTGACTGGGAGATTATAAAGCCACTTCTTAGCAATATCCTTAAGTGCGAAAGGTATAAACCTAAGTCTGACAGCGTCCTCGGTCAACTGGGAAATTCTCATCATAAGGCATACTTCTTCAAACTCTCGGATGAAGAAGTACGCATCCTCAGATTCTAGTCCATGGAATCGTGGAAGAGTGTTTATGAACTGGGGCTTCAACTCAAAGTTATTTCCATTGGTGTTTGGGAGGAGAATGCATGATGGAAGTGATGTGCGGATCGGGTAGAACTTGTCTTGCAACGACACGTTGTTGGTCATGACTGGGATTGTGTCGAGTGGTGGTGTATGTGCCAGTGTAGAGATTCTCACAAGCCTAGCAGAATTCGGATCTCGATACCACTCTTGCATACAATTACACAATCAACGTGCACCGATCACACAGCGAAAAATGAAAAATAACAAACAAGAAAAAAGAAAAATCAATCCAAGCTTTCTAGGTTTCCTGGACCTAGACGACTCCTAACTTTAGATTGTCCACAGGAGGTTTGGTGTAGATTTTGATTATAAGCAAATCAGCCAGGGAAGGTCAAGGTTGGTGGGAGGTTTTCCGTCAGAGACGTTCCTTAATTAAGTAACCAGCAACCTTCGGGCTTTCGGCCCTCAATCCCTTTCCTAGACACTGATTTTACAAAAGTCACTTTCCAACACTTTTCCCCTTAGGATAATCTCCTAAGTGAGTCCGGATGTCCCTAGGGCCAGCGTCTAGCAATTTTTATTTAGAAGCTTAGGATTGTGAGTGCTTGGGGAAATGATTTGTGGGCTAAGGAAAGGGTGATAAAATCCCCACCTTATCTTTTTTATGGGTAATGCCCTTAAAGTTGATTTGTGCAAGTGTACAATATAACAAACAAGGTTCACTCAAAGCGTAATTAAATCAAGCAAAGAGTGAGTCCTAGTCTATATGCTATGCTTACGTACCTTGCCTCCAGCACTCTTCAACAGTAAAATTAAAGGAATTGAAAGACACGTGCCTAGAGATGCAAATGTCTAAACAATTTTTAACTTTGCAACAAATTTTTTACTGCTGATTAGCAGATATAAGGTGAAGCATACAAGATTTTATGTATTGCAGCAGCAGTATTTTGCAGAGAAACAAGCCCTGCAGAAAAGTGGTCAGTAGTCAACTCCTCCTTGCCGCAATTCTGCGGCAAAAACCCAGAATTTGCGGCAATTCAGAGGGATCCTGGTCTCTGCTTTCGAGAGCAGAGGCCCAGGTCCACTTATATGTTTCTGCAATGCAAATTTTCCTGTTTCTTCAACCTGTAACCTGCAACAGAGAAGAGAATTCGTTTAGTTCTTCACTTTTAACCAAAAACCGTTGCTCTCCCCGGCAACGGCGCCAAAAATTTGATTGGGAAAGAATAGTGTGGTAGATTGCACAGATATTATGTGAAAGAGAATAGGTTTAGAATCAACCTCAGTGCTTGATCATTCCACAAATGTATTTCAAATGGTTAATGTATCCTTTCCAATCTCCGTTATAGCAATGGCTATACCGGGTCGATTCTCCGGGAGAGCTTGCGATGGAAGCGTTACGGTTCGTAGTGAAGCAAGAAAACGAAGATTCTTCTTTGTATTTACACAAATTCAAGAAGCATGGAAAAGAAAATTAAAGAAGTGGTGGATTTGTGCATTATGAAAAAGAAATCAAAAGAACTTTGGCGAAGTGTATTGCTTAAGAAAAGAAGCTAGTAAAAAAGATGTTGGAAAACTTTAGATGAGAAAGTACATGGCTAGCTAACTTTACTTTGCTAACTTACTATACTCAATGGTTATGCTTGATTGCCTCATGTTGATTCATTGGCAATAGAGATTACTTTGCTTGCTTGTTCAAGTACTTTACCGTTTTGAAGATGAGTGTTCTCTTGTTCTTAGCTTGAAGCCTCATATTGATTCATTGGCTCTCTAGATAGATTTTCAATGATGAACTCTAGGATTGGTACTCAAGGGATGCTAAGTTAGAAGAATCAACATTCATTTAAACATTCAAGATATAACAACAAATTAGCTTGAAGTAAAGAAGTTGTTCTACAAGTAGCACATGTTTGGTGATCCATCTCCATGTTCCATCAAGGCTCTTGTTCTAGACAAGGCTCTAAATGAGGCACACATGAGTCATATGGAGTTTGAACAAGCATTTACCAAGGGAAAGCAACTCTACTTCCTTGGAAAGCAAAAGAAACTCTAACAATGCAAGTATAGAAATTTGCAATCATCCAAAGAGATAGAAGTTAGCTAGGTAAGTTGTTAGCTAGCCATGCAATAGAGATTTAGCTATCCATTACACAAGAAACAAAACAACAATTCATGATGTAAAGCAAAGAGAAGTAAAGCAATGGAAATGCACTAGAATGAAAACAAGAAAGTAAAGCAAAATAGAGCAACGTACTAGAGCTTGTAAAGAGAAGAATGAAGCTTTGATAAATCCTTGCTTACAAGTGATGTCACCTCCTTGCTACAAGCTTTCAACAGCACTCTCTTTCTCTCTTTGACAAAATCTCTAGGAGGAAGAAGATGGAGACTAAAACCTAGGAGAATACTAAAACAAAATACAAGAGTTTCCCCTAATTTCTCTTCTCTCTTCCTTCTCGCGCTTGTGCAGCCCTGGTCCTGTATTTATAGGCCTCAGAGAGAAGCATCTAGAGCCCAGATCGTTGGAGAAAAATCCGGGTCCTAACCACCCTGTAACTGCCGCAGATACGCGGGAAAATCCCAGAAATTGCGGCACAATCTGGGCCGTTTAAGCTGATCTTTCTGTTGCGAGTTTGTTACAGTTTGTTAGCCACGTGGACCTTCTGGAAGTGTGAGTTGGCGCGTAGAATTCTCCAGATTCTGGATTCAAACTTGGGCTCTTTTGGGCTTTGAATTAATCTCTTTAATTATTGCTAATTAAAGAGATTTTTGGGCTTTTTCTCTTTTAAGATGTGGACCTGCAAAAAATAGAGAGAAGATGATCAAAAATCATATTTTTATTTACAATATGCATGGTATGGAAGCGGTAAAATATGCAAATATGTATAACAATCAGCATATACCATCGTGTGCCTCTTTAACACCTCTTGTGCTTTCGAATTGGAGAGGCAACGTAGCAGGATACCATCGTATGAGCAACGATAGAGTACTTTTACTATCGGATCATAGTAGAAGCGGAGAGACCTTCATCAAATAAAAACTGCTTCTTTAGGATCGTCTGGCAATATGTCATGCAAAGCATAGTCAATGAGGGAAAACCGCTAATCTCTAGGTTCAAAATCGATTGAGTTGACATTAACTTCATTAGTTTCCAACATATGCTTAGGACATACAAGACGTTGAGTGGCCACCGTGAAATGATAAATTGTATCAGTAGGCAAGGCCAATGTAGATGCTAGTGCAGCTAAAACATCGACCTTAGTATTTTAGAATCGGGGCACATGACCGATGTAAAAGCCGTCAAATGAATTAGCCATTTTGATGATTGCATGGTAATAAGGTACCAAATCTTCATGTCGAACCTCGTATTCTCCTTTAACCTGATTGATAATCAGTTTTGAATCACCATAAGCTTCAAGGTTGTGTACCCCCATTTCATGGGCAAGCTGAAGGCCGATGAGTAGAGCATTATACTCTGCCACATTGTTGGAACATGGTTCCGTCAATGAAGACACCCGAGGAAGGACATGATTTTGTGGTGAGATAAATACAACCCCCACACAAACAATTTTCTTTCCTTTAGGGCCTGTTCTTGTTGCTCCATCAAAGAACATCTGCCACAGTTCATCCTCTGAAGTTATATTAGATTCAAAAATCTCATCTGAAATATCGTCATGAAGTTTTGAGCTTTTTGGAACCGCGCCAGAAAATCTGCAAGCACCTGACCTTTGACTGCTTTTTGAGGGACAAAGAGCATGTCATATTGAGACAAGAGGATGGCCCACTTAGCTAACCTTGAATTCAGCGATCCTGGTTTTGTCATGAGGATACGCAAATGATTGACTCTGGAAATGACATGTATGGTTTGGCCGACCAAGTAATATCACGTCTTTTGAATAGCAAAGACAAGAGCTAAACATTCCTTCTCAATAGGGTTATACCGAGACTCAGCTCCTATCAGAGTCCTGCTCAGATAGTAAATGACCTGTTTGTGACCGTCCTCATTCTTTTGAGCAAGTAGAGCACTGAGAGAATGGTCCATAACTTTTACATAAAGCAGGAATGATTTTCCTAATGTGGGAGCCGCTAGGACTAGGGGTTTAGTGAGGTATCTCTTAATATCCTCAAAATCTTCTTGACAGGCTTTATCCTATACGAAAGAAACACCCTTTTTCATAAGCCGGGTGAATGGTTGACAGCAGCCCAAGAGTTTTACAATGAATCTTCTCATATAGGCCAACCTACCTTGCAGACCACTGAGTTCTTTTAGATTGTTAGGTGGATGCATGTTCTGAATAGCTTTGACCTTGTCTGGGTCAAGGTGAATTCCTTTTGATGTGACAATAGATCCCAGGAATTTGCCACTTGAAACCCCTAAGAAGGACTTTGTTGGATTCATTTTCAGCTGATGGGCTCACATTATATCAAACATTGTTTTTAGGTTAAAAAAATGATCTGTCTTATCGCGACTTTTGACAGCAATGTCGTCAACATAGCATTCCACCTTTTTCGAAGGTGGTTGAAAAATTGTATTCATTACACGTTGATAAGTTGCTCCTGCATTCTTTAATTCGAAGGGCATCACAGTATAGCAATATACTCCTAACGGCGTTCGGAATGAAGTATGCTTCTCATCCTCTGGGTACATCTTGATTTGATTGTACCCTGAGAAGCCATCCATAAAAGACATTCTTTCAAAGCCACAGGTGTTATCAATCATGACAACAGTGATGGGCAATGGGAACTCATTTTTAGGGCAAGCTATATTGAGATCATGGTAGTCAATACAAACCTAGATTTTTTCCATTCTTTTTAAGAACGGGGACAATGTTAGCAACCTAATCCGGATGTTGCTCCTCCCGTATGAAACCACATGCGATGAGTTTATGGACTTCAACTTCAATAGCTTCCATAATGTCAGGACGAAACTGTCATTGTTGTTTCACTGGTTTGATGTTAGGCTTAATATTTAACCGATGCATGCCTATTTGCGGATCAAGACCGGATATATCTTCGTAATTCCATGCAAAGACATCGATATACTCTCGTACGGGTGCTATCAATTCTTCTCTTTCTGTAAGTGATAAACCTTCACTTATAGATATGGGTTTAGGGTGATCCTGACTACTGATCGGCAAAAAACATGCATAAATATAAGTAAAGGAATGTGGGTCGATGTTACTGCTTTTGTGATTCTTTTGTACTAGCAAAGTGACTGTACGGGTCGTATCCACAAGGAGGGAGAGCGATTTAAGCTTTGATGCGGCTTTGTTGTTCAAAGTAAAGAAAAAGTCCTATGTTTCAAATAAAGAATTGAAATGAAAACAAGTGTTGTTTCAAAGATTTCTTGGATTTGGTTGATTGGTTTGCAAAAGTGAATTTTCTTAATTGTAAAAACGTATGGCTACTTTCTACTAAGTGCTCCCACTAATCTCTAACTTCTTGAAGATGTAGTCTTATGATGGATCATAGGCAAGTATAACCTTTATGCATAGGAACTATTCATGTTTGAGACCGAATGAAAGTCCTTCCTTTAACTTAGCTTTACATGGCAAAACTGGAACATTCCCTTATCAAGATCCAATCGAAGGCGAGAATAAGGGAAGAAATAAGCGCACAAATGGTATCGGCAAAGATTAATGGGAATACCTCTAACTTACAAAAGTAAGTAAAGTTTACAATTTATACATCATCAAAAACCCGTTAAGCATAAAATATAAGAAAGAAAATACTTGTAAGTAAGTTAGAGTTAGAACCCTCGTCTTAAGATGTCATAGCTCTCGTTTGCACAAGGCTTGTTTGGCACTGTTGACTCATTTGGGTTATCAATCAAGTTATTAGAGATTAGTGGGTTAGTAGTTAGTTAGCCATGCAATGAAAGAGTTAGTTAGACATGAGTAAGAAAACAACAAGAGAGAAGAAGTAAAGAGAAAGAGTATTACACTAAAACAAGAAAGTAAAAGCAAATGAGAACAACTAGTAATGAAAATAGGAAAGCGAAGTAATACTTGTATAAGCTTGTCACCTTCAAATATAACTTGAACACACTCTATCTCTTTCACTCTAATGGCTAAACTAAACTAGAAGAAGAAGAGAACACAACAACTACAACTCCAAAAGAAAACTAACATAAAGATCCTAAACTCTCTGGACATCTCCCTGAAGAACCCCCAAAGGGGGTATTTATAGGCACCAGGGGAAAGAGGGCCAGGGGGCAACCCCTGGCCCAAGACACTGGTGCGGCTGCGCCAGTACGGCCGCAGAAATACGACCAGAGTCGCATTTTTGCGGCTGTACTGAAGCTACACGCGCAGCGCCACCTGCTACGTGTAGTCGCTTTAGTCCCATATCAGTTGGATCTTCTGAATTTCTGATTTAATCTCCTGGTCTGATAGAGTCACCTCCTAGAGTTAATGACTACTTTGTAGGCCTTTAATCACCCATTAAATGGTGATTTAGGGTCTTTTTCTTCATTGCACACCATGGACCTAAGATCACACAAGCAAACCATTATTAGCAATATTTTATATAAGATAATTGTGTAGATGTGATAAAAATTATGCAATATTAGAGACTAATCACACCCCCACACTTATCTTTTTTGCTCGTCCTGAGCAAAACAAAAATAAGAGAATTATTACATCACTTTCGCAAGTGACGCGATTGCACTAAGCATGTGCAACAAGCCTTTAAACCTCTAGGTTTCCCCTAGAGGAGGAGTGTTGTCTGCTGAGGGTTTTAAGTGGATTACACCCACAAAATCTAATAAATGAAGAAAAATGTTAGTTGTCAGCAAACTTCTTTTAAGAAAAAGAAGTTTCAATCATCTAATAAAAATGACTGAATGATATAAGAATTAGGTTTAACCCTCATAAGTCCTCCTATACTTTAGCCTTCATAAAAGAAGAAATTATAGTTTTTCTTTAAATTTAGAAAGGATCTTGTACTTCTAACTCATTTTGTTATTTTACTTTAGATAGATATGCATAATTTGTAAATGTGATGAACTTGAAATTTCTCAACTCAACTTTGAATGTCATTTAATTTTATTAATGTTTATCTATATTTTTATTCTTGGTTTCTTTAGGCTTTCTACTTTACTCATGTAATACATATTAAACTGATAACTCCCAAACCAGATGGTTTTAGGGCATCAGGTGGAAAAACACCCCTCAAATTAAATATGCATGTAAAGTAGGCCACAAAATTAATATATATATATATATATATATATATATATATATATATATATATATATATATATATATATATATATATATTGGTGTGAGTAATGCTACTTGAGCCACAATTATCCAGCTTATTGTTTTTTTTAATTATTCAAAGTTGTGTCTCTAAATCCCAAGCGTGTGTGTGGTTTATGCATATTCTATTAAGGCTAAATAAAAGGTGTGAGTTATTTACCTTGTCCCTCCCAACTCTTAGTCAAACCACTGTTTCTTTTTTATTTAGGCTAAAATAAAGATTCCTTAATATGGTTCCCTTAATTCTTACAAGCTTTTGGCATTTTTATAAAGAGTATAAAAATTCTTTTTTTTTTTCAGAAGTTTTTTTTATAATAAAAGAAAAGAAAGAATGTTAGCACCCCCACACCTATCTAATGCATTATCCTCAATGCTAGTCATGTAAATGCAAATGCAAGAAATAGGGGAAGAAAAGAATCACCGTCTCCGTCGACTCGGGCCGGCCAAGTGCGAATAGGCTAATGGAGAGGGAGAAGAGAGTAAAAGTAAAGGTAGAAAAAGAAATTTTCGAAAAAGATATTTACAAGTGTATAAGGGGTGAGCATATAAACAAAAAGTTTAAAGAACCCCTAAATTTTTTTTATTTACACTTTTTTGGTGGTGTGTGGATGGCTATGATTAAGTGTATGACGGAGCAAAAAGACTTAGCACAATTTCAACCTGGGACGCAGGCTCAGTGGTCAAAAATGGCTTCAGTCTTTGCCCAATCACTTTGAATTCCGTATTACTCTTAAGATCGACAACAACCACAGCACCGTGTGGGAAGACGGTGCGCACAATGAATGGTCCAGACCAACGACTTTTCAGCTTTCCAGCGAAAATGTAAAGCCTCAAGTTGTATAGCAGATCTTGTCTCCCGGGGCAAAATTTTTTTCGGTTGATGATCTCGTCATGAAAAATTTTTGTTCTATTTTTTGTAATCCGTGCATTCTTGTAAGCCTTATTCCGTATCTCCTGCAACTCTGAGATCTACAATCTACTTAGTTCACCGGCTTTGGTCAGATCGAAATTGAGTTACTTAATAGCCCATAGGGCTCGATGTTCTAACTCGACTGGTAAATGACAGTCTTTTTCAAAAATTATTCTATGTGGAGACATCCCCAGGACCATCATAAAAGCAGTTCGGTAAGCCCATAATGCATCATTTAGCTTGCAGATCATTCCTTTCGGGTTTTTCCAACAGTCTTTTTCAAAATGAGCTTGATTTGTCGATTGGTCACTTTGACTTGTCAATTTGTTTGGGATAATACGGAGTAGATAACTTGTGATTGATGGAATATTTTCGCATCAGAGCTTCAAAAACTCTATTGCAGAAATGCGACCCATTATCACTAATTATCGATCTGGGGGTATCATAACGGGAGAAGATATTTTCCTTAAGAAATTTGACAACCGCTTTGTTATCATTTGTCTTCGTAGGCACAACTTCTATCCATTTAGAGATGTAATCCACTGCAACCAAGATGAACTGGTTGCCGGATGAATATGGGAATGGTCCCATGAAGTCGATACACCAAACATCAAAAATTTCGACTTCAAGAATCGAGTTCAGGGGCATCATGTCTCTTCTCAAAATTTTCCCAATTTTCTGACAATTTGCAAATGACTTGCAAAAGTGGAATGAGTGTTTGAACAAAGTGGGCCAGTAAAACCACTTTGTAAAACGTTCTCTGTGGTTTTGCGGGGACTGAAGTGTCCTTCGCATGTAAGTTCATGGCAAAAACTAAGCACACTCCTCTGTTCTTCTTCTGGTATGCATCGTTGAATAATCTGGTCAGGACAATACTTAAAAAGATACGGCTCTTCCAAGAAGAAGTACCATATTTGGGCAAAGAAGCGACACTGGTCTTATTTTATCCATTCAGCGGGTAATTATCCAGTGGCCAGGTAATTGACTATGTCCGCATACCATGGTTCCTTAAAAATGGCCAGGATGTGCTCATCTGGGAAATCCTCATTGATCGGAGCTTGTATTATTGGTGCATTTGGAATTCTTGACAGATGATCAGCTACCACATTTTATATACCTCTTTTATCCTAGATTTTCAGGTCAATTCTTGAAGCAGAAGGATCCACCGAATCAATCGGCTTTTGCTTCCTTCTTAGTCATCAGGTATTTCAACGCCGAGTGATCCGTGAAAATCACCGTCTTTAATCCTAACAAGTAGGGCCGTAACTTTTCTAACGTAAAGACAACGACCAAGAATTCCTTCTCGGTCATTGTATAATTCTGTTGGGCGTCATTCAGAGTCTTACTCGAGTAGTAGATCACATACTGTCTATTGTCGATGCGCTGTCCAAGAATAGCGTCGATAGCCAAATCAGAGGCATCACACATGATTTCAAATGGTTGTGCCCAATCTGGAGCAGAAATAATAGACGCAAATACAACGTCTTGTTTAAGCTTCTCTTATGATTTGAAACATACTTCGTTAAAATCAAAGGGCACGTCCTTTGCGAGCAGGTTGGTTAAGGGCCTAGCAATTTTACTAAAGTCCTTAATAAACCGTCGGTATAACCCAGCATGTCCTAGAAAGGATCTGATATCCTTGATGCTTTTAGGTGGTGGAAGCTTAGCAATCACTTCTATTTTTGCCTTGTCAACTTTAATTCCTCTCCTAGAAATCTCATGGCCTAGACAATCCCCTGTCTCACTATGAAATGATATTTCTCCCAGTTTAGAGTCAGATTCTCTTCCTTGCATCTTTGCAGAACCAACTCTAGATGATGAAGAAATTGATCAAATGAATCTCTATAGATGGAGAAGTCATCAAATAAAATCTCAAGAAAATGTTCCACCATGTCAGAGAATAAACTGAGCATGCACCGTTGGAATGTCGCGGGAGCATTGCACAATCCAAAGGGCATGCGTCGCTAGGCGAAGGTTCCGAATTGGCAGGTGAACGTAGTCTTCTCCTGGTCTTCTGTAGCAATGGGGATCTGATTGTATCCTGAGTATCCATCTAGGAAACAATAGTACTCATGTCCAGCCAAGCATCCAAGCATTTGGTCGATGAAGGGTAGCGGGAATTGGTCTTTACGAGTGGCCACATTCAACTTTCTATTGTCAATATAAACACGAACCTTGATAGGCAGTCTTGTTTGTACCAACTCTTACTGCTCATTCTCTATCACTATAAAATAAGCTTTCTTGGGGACCGCATGAACCGGGCTAACCCATAGGCTATCAGAAATAGGATAAATGATACCATTATCTAACATATTCAAAATTTTTGTTTTTACAGCCTCTTGCATGAGTGGGTTAAGCTTGCGTTGTGGGTCCCTCCTGGGAATCGCTTCATCGGTTAAGTGAATTCTATGTTGAACTATTGTTGGACTTATCCCCTTGATATCTTTCAATGTCCATCCAATGGCTTCCCTATGTCTCTTCAGAATAGACATCAAGCTGTCCTCTTATTGCTCAGTCAGATGGGATGCTATGATGACTGGCAGGGTTTCTCTTTCGCCCAAGTAGGCATACTTGAGGTGTTCAGGTAAGGCTTTTAACTCTAGAGAAGGAGTTGATTCATTGGATGTGATATCTGAAATTTCGGTCCTATGATGGGGTACACTTGGGCTTGATGCCCAGTCCACTGCTGAGTATGATTTGATCCAGATTAAAATCCTCAAACTCCAGATCGAACTCACTCTCTGTTTCCATCTCTATGCTCTCTTCATGTTTAGTGGTCAAATTTTAAATGGAACTAAGCTCAAAAGTCTAATTATTTATATCCCTGGGTTGTCTTCCAAGATTGAAGACATTGACTTCCTTTGTCATGTCTCCAAAGGTCAATCACATGGACCCGTTCCTACAATTGATTAAGGCATTGGCTGTAGCAAGGAATGGGCACCCTAAGATGATCGGAGTTTGAGATCGTAGATTTGACATAGGTTGGGTCTCAAGCACAATAAAGTCAACAGGGTAGATGAAATCCTTGACCCGAATAAGGACATCTGTGATTCCCCCTTGGGGATTTTCACAGATCGTCTGCTAACTGAATGGTGACTCGAGTTAGACTCAGCTCGCCCAACCCAAGTTGCTGGTATACTTAGAGAGGTAGCAAGTTGTTACTTGCTCCCAGGTCAAGGAGTGCTATGCTAATTTTTGTTTGTCCTATGGTGCAAGAAATTGTAGGACATCCGGGATCTTTGTATTTCACCGGAATAGGACCAGATAGAATTTCACTTATGTTTGTTGCCAAGAACACTTTCTTGGGCACAACCGTCTTTCTCTTCTTCGTACACATATCCTTAAGAAATTTGGCATAGGCTAAGACTTACTGGATAGCATCAAGAAGAGACATATTCAGTTTGACCTGATTAAACATCTCAAATATTTTCTTCATGTGCATGTTCTTATTGTTATTCTTAAGCCTATTGGGAAAGGGTACTACAGGCTTATGAACTTGTTCAGCAGCTGTGTCTTTGTCAGACGTTTGTGGAGCAGATTGGGGAGAGCTGGCAGATGTGGAAGCAGGAGCAGGATCAATGTGATTGGGATTTTTCTGCTAGTAGACCTGATTGTCCACCTTCTTTTCTAATCAAAGAGTATAAACAACATTGCACTCGTTGATCTGAGGATCCTGAATTTCACACGCTTGATTGGAGTTCTTAGGGTTAACTAGCGGCTGACTAGGTAGAGTACTCTTTGGTCTTTCACTTAGAGATTTAGCTAATTAACTCATATGTATTTCCAATCTCGATATAGCCTGTGAATGGTTGCTTAATGTTTGTCCTTGATTTTGCATGAAGGCAGCTTGGGACTTCTTAAAAGCTTCCATACTCTCTTCCAAAATTTTGAATTTCTTCTCCATTTGTGAACTTTGGAAGGAGGAAGATAGAGCTTGACTGGGATGATGTACTTGATGATTGGGATGGTGAAGATTGTTGGAGAAAGTGGGCCTGGGATGATTGTTCTGGGCTCAAGAGAAATTTGGATGATTTCTCCAAGTGGGATTGTACGTTTGCGAGTATGGATTGTGTTTCGACCGTGAGTAGGCCGCATTCATGTTTTCCAACGGTACTTGCTGAGTCTGAAAAATAGGACATTCTTCAAAAACATGGTTCGGTGCCTGACAGTATGAATAACCGGATTGTGAATTGGTGGTGGGTTGATTTTGTTGACATTGGCTGGCTCTTTTATTTCTAGAGCCTCTATTCTCCTCATCAGGTTTGTGATCTTAGCTTCAGCAGCTATGGATGATGTTTGATGGAGAAAATTTGTGAGAGCATGTAAATTCTTTATTTGACTATAAAGAAGTTACAACAACAATCAAAACTTTCGATTATAAGAGAGAAAATATTCAAGCTCAAATCTTCTCTTTGTTTAATGCTGGGTTCTTGATGCGGCGATGGAAGGTGAATCTTATTTTTCATTGACCGGGTGAGCATCATAGTCTTCTAGGAATCTTCTCTTTGGACTATGGACAGAATAGCACAGCTCCTATCCAATAAATTCTCAAGGAGATTTGAGGCAAAAGCAAACTTGTACTCAACAAGTTGTTAAAAGAGTTAAACTCTTAAGTATTTCTCAGCTAGAAGCTCTGATCGAGATTCTCCGCATTCGACCCCTCTTCCATAATCGACCCCTCTTCAGTAGCAAACTGAGCTATTTATAGGGATTTTAGGGGTAAAACTGTCCCCTAGAGACTCTCCATAATCGGGGTTAACTCCCTCATTACGTGGGCAGTAATTGACCCAGTAATGAGGGCGGTTATAACAAAGATGTAGGGTTCCTCTGTAGTTGAAACGCGGGCTTCCAGCCTCGCGTTTAGCCGTTGAGGTAATGCTTGAGCTTCGCATTTGGTTGAAATGTGAGCTTCAAGTTCTCCGTCAAGCTTTATGTGAGAAGCAGGCTTCGGGCCCAGCGTCTTGGTCATTGCGGTGAAGTAGAGACGCGAGTTTCGGCCCTCGCGTCTTAGTACTGCAGTGATGTTGGGATGCGGCTTTCAAGCTCTACATCTTGGGACTGCACTAGTGATACTGAGACGCGGCTTTCAAGCTATGCGTCTTGGGACTGCACTAGTGGCTATGATTAGCCTTGCGTCGGAGTTTGGACTCTGCTTTCTGATGACTTGTCCTTAGTGATTTTTAGACAATCTACAGAATCTCCTTCAAAGTTTTTGATATTTCACGATTGACTGGGATGAATTTTGAAATACTTTGGACTCTGGTTGAATTTGTACTTCTCATGATTGGACTGACAATCATTTGAGATACTCTGAGCTTGATCCTGTCTGGAATGTGGTCTTCGTGAGTGTACTGTAAAACCCTTTGAAGCCACCAAAAATGATCGTGGTGAGTGTCTACATACGCAGTCCAGACCTCCTCGGTGCCCTGAGCTGGTTGTTAGTATATTGTAGGGAAAAAACAATCGTCTGCTTGTGCCAGTATACTGTTGAACTGATTGCAGAAGCGAAGACTGAATGTAAGTCTTATAGACGCAGATGTCATGTTGCTTCAGAGACGCAGTCCTCATTTGAAGTAGTGCCGCGTCTCTTACTTTGCTGAAGAGACGCAACCTTTGAAGGGACGCGGTCTTTGAAGTGAAGACGCGGCTCGCAGCTCTTACTTTGCTGAAGAGACGCGACCTTTGGAGAGATGCGGCTTTGTTAAACGCGAGACTCACGTTTTGGGTGCTTGCCATGTGTATGGCGGAGTTGAGGGGATGTCTTTCCCTTAATGCAAAAAATTCGTGTCTGTTCAAGATGCGTGCCATGCGTTGGGTGAAGATTGGGCTTCGAGACCTGCGCCACGTATCTCTATGAATTACTGTGTCTATAAAAAGACAACAGTCTTTCAAGGATCATCATTAGACCCTTCTTCTTCTCTGCTGAGCCCTGTGTCGAGAATTAAGAAAAGCTTAAAGCTTTTTCCACTTTCCTTCGTCCTTAACATCAATTTCATGGTTGAAATGGCACCAAAGACCAAACATGTTGCCTCGTCTTCGAGCTATGTCGCTCCAGAGGCTTAAATGGGCGGTCCTTTCACGAGGAGGTCCCCATTTCAGGTAATAAAACCGTCTGAACTGGTTTCTACCATTAAAGGGGCTTAAAGAGTTTTTTTAACTCTTAAGTCTCTTTTGAATATGAACCGCCAACTCGAGGCTCATGTCCGTGTTTAATTTTCAGACACGACTTTTCTGCTGGTAGGCAAGACGCGGGTTTGACGATTTCCGCATCTTCGCTTCATTAGCTTGGGTCTGCGTCTGTTTGCTGAATGCGGGCTTCGTTGAGCCTGGCGTTTTGATCTCAATACTCAAAATTTCTCTAAGTGAGAAAAGTTCAGACGCGGACTTCATGTGATCCTTGCGTCTTTAAGGCCGGACGCAGGCTTCACTAAGTCTCGCATCTGAGTCCAACACTTAGAAAAATTTCTAAGTTTGTGGATTTTAAAATGCGGGCTTCATGCGAGCCTCGCATCTTTGAGTTTAGACACGGATTTCGCTGATTTCCGTGTCTGTATTCATTCCTGCGTTTGAGTTTCAAATACTTAGCCATTTTCTTTTAGATTTTTGACTATGTGTTGCCCTCTTTGTAGTACGATATCTTCTAGCCCATTGTCCAAGAAGTGCCACTTTGGGCACATAGGTGGCGCTGATCCGAATTTGACCTTTGCGCTCCAGAGGACTGCTCTTGTGACTACTGGTAAGTTAAAGGAGCGAAAGGATAAGATCAGCAAGGCCAATATGCTGACACTTTGGGAGATCCTTTATTATGGGCTATTCGAGTCAGACTCCCGCGCTCTGCTAAGGAAACCTGGCTTCTTCTTTGGTGATGCCATCATTGAGGAAGATAGGATCTTATGTGACAGGGATTATAAGTGGCTCCGCCAGATAGGGGACAGGAGATTTTTCCTTCCCAACATTGAGAGGATATACCCCTTGTCCTATCTTCAGCACATGTCGGTACACCGCGAGATGGAGTGGGATCTTTCCAGGTTTGTCTCTGGTGTGTCCCTCGGCAAATTGGGTGCTAAAGAAGCATGCCCTATTGGCCACGGGAAAGATGTGTTCGGTTTATTTTTGGGTTAGTCAGGACTGAGTATCCGGGAGGGGAAACCCCTCAACTGGCCTCCACCTTCATCAATCAATTTCTGAAGGTGAGGGGTGATTTTCATGCTGACTTCTATCCGCCGGGGTGGGCCACTTTACTGACAAGTCATGGTGGAGCAGGATGGTTGGATTTGTTCTCACTGAGCTCAGGGATTTGCTGGCACAAGTGGGATTATACCATTCGGTTAGGGCCATGCAGTAGAGCCACCGACAGTGCTCCACAACTTTTATGACGTTTTGGAGCGTTATAATCCCCTGACGGGAATATTTTTTACCCCAGTCAGAGAAATGGGGCTCGCTCTACATGAGTTGTATGAATTTTCAGTGCTAGTAATGGGAGATGCCCCTTATAAAGAGTACGTCCCGACCTCTGAGGAGCTTCACCTCTTGAGGAAAGAAGATCATGCGGTGTATGAGACATATTGGGAAGAACTGTGCCACTTTCACATCTGTGGGCAAATATCCACCTGGAGGAATAGGGGTGTGATTAGTCTCTAATTTGCATAATTTTTATCACATTCTCATATTTATTTGATGTAAAATTCTGCTAATAAAGCTTTGCTTGCTTAATCCTAGGTCCATAGTGTGCAAATGAAGAAGAAGACCCTAAACCACCATTTAATGGGTGTTTAAAGGCCTACCAAGTAGTCATTGATTTTAGAGAGGAGATTTTGTCAGCACACGACATCAAATCACGAATCCAAGAGGTCAAGTGGACAGGAGACAGGAGGGGCAGCATGCTGCCCAAACTCTGGCGCGCGCCGCCCTGACATGGCCACAAAAACGCGGCCAGGGCCACGTTTTCGCGGTCATATGGGCGCGCGCGCGCCCGGGCTTTGGGCCAGGGGTTGTTCCCTTGGCCCCCTTTCCCCCGGTGCCTATAAATACCCCCTAGGGGTCTTCAGTTGGCAGATATATAGAGATTTAGCAAGTTGTTATAATCTTTTTAAGGATTGTAGTTGTATTAGTTTCCTTCTTCTTCTAGTTTGAGTTTAGCCATTAGAGTGAAAGAGAGAGAGAGAGTGTGTGTGTACAAGTTGTATTTGAAGGTGACAAGCTAATACAAGTAACTACTTCTCTTTCTTCTTTCCATTTACTTGTGTTTTCCATTTGCTTTTACTTTCTTATTGTAGTGTAACTCCCTTTCTCTTTACCCCTTTTCTTTTGTTATTTCTTTTGCTACCATGTCTAACTAACCCCTCTATAGCATGGCTAACTAACTACTAACCCACTAATCTCTAACACTTAATTGATAAACCCAAATGAGTCAATAGTGTCAATTAATCCTTGTGCAAACGAGAGCTATGATATCATAAGACGAGGGTTCTAACTCTAACTTACATACAAGTACTCGATTTCTTATATTTCATGCTTAATGAGTTTTTGATGATCTATGGATTGTATCCTTTGCTTGTTTTTGTAAGTTAGAAATTTTTCTTTTAACTTTGCCGATACCCTTAGTGCATTTGTGTCTTCCCTTATTCTCACCGTCTATTGGATTTTGATAAGGGAATGTTCAACTTTTTGTTGTGTAAAGCTAAGTTAAAGGAAGGACTTTCATTCGTTCCCAACGTGCAGAGTTCCTATGTATAAAGATTTTACTTGCCAATGATCCATCGTGAGGCTACATCTTCAAGAAGTTAGGGACTGTGGGAGCACTTAGTAGAAAGTTAGCCATGCGCCTTTACCATTAAGAAAAATCCAGTTTTACAGACAAGCAAACCAATTCAAAACTATTCTTCAATCAAACTTGTTTCATTTTCACATTCTCTATTCGAACAAAGAACTTTCTCTTTTCTTGAACAAAGAAGCCGCATCAAGCTTTCATTGCTCTCCCTCCTTGTGAATATGACCCGTATAGCCAATTCGCTACTATGAAAGAATCGCAAAAGCAGTAACATCGACCCACACTCTCTTTACTTATTCTTGTGCTTGCTTTTTGCCGATCAAATTTTGGCGCCGTTGCCAGGGCGCATCGATAATAGGCAGCACGTGATTTATTACTCGAGTAGGATCTTGAATGACGCCCAACAGAATTATACAACGACTGAGAAGGAATTCTTGGCCGTTATCTTTACGTTAGAGAAGTTCCCGCCCTACTTGTTAGGCTCGAAGATGGTAAATTTTACGGATCACTCGGCACTAAAATACCTCATGACTAAGAAGGAAGCAAAAGCCCGAATGATTCGGTGGATCCTTTTGCTTCAAGAATTTGACCTGAAAATTCGGGATAAATGAGGTATAGAAAATGTAGTCGCTGATTATCTATCATGAATTCCTAATGCACCCATCATACATGCTCCGATCAACGGGGATTTCCCAGACGAGCACATCCTGACCATTTTTAGGGAACCCTAGTATGCGGACATAGTCAATTACCTGGCCACTGGACAATTACCCACTGACTGGACAAAGCAAGACCAGTGTCGTTTCTTTGCCCAAGTACGGTACTTCTTTTGGGAAGAGCCGTATATTTTTAAGTATTGTCCCGACCAGATTATTTAACGATGCATACCAGAGGAGAAACAACGGAGTGTGCTAAGTTTTTGCCATAAGCTTGCATGCTGGTGACACTCGGTCCCCGCAAGACTGCAGAGAAGGTTCTACAAAGTGTGTTTTACTGGCCCACTTTATTTAAAGACTCATACCATTTTTGCAAGTCATGCACAAATTGTCAGAAGATTGAGAAAATTTCAACAAAAGACATGATGCCCCTGAAC
>JAVJIF010003889.1:57500-92500 GCA_038442645.1 Agave tequilana | reverse complement strand
AGGGTCTTATGTATGCCCTTGTCATGACAATAAAACAGGAAGGGAGGAAGCACTCCCCTCGGTCCCCTGGAGTACCGCAGGTAAGACCGGAAACATGGTGCACATCCTAATACCACTGTAAACACGAACGCATATCGATATTCCACATATTTCCCCCTGACCCAGTGTATGTTGGTGCATTTTATGCAAAAGTTGGATATATCATGCTTGGTGTTTGAGGATGGCATGAATAGTTGGTGATATTTCATATTTAACAAATTATGGAATAGCAATATGTAACATGAGTCATGAAGCATAATTAAAGCGAGAGCCATCAGGTACGAGTCATGCAGTACAGGTATGAAGCATAAAACAAGACTAATATGGGATACATGTATCATGGTAGGGTCAAAATCAAAAGAAAAGAAGTCTGAAATCTGTCCCAGAATTTGACCTGGCGGTCGACCTCCGGTCGACTGCCGGTCGACTGGGATTATAACTGGCGGTCGAGTCCCGGTCGACTGCCGGTCGACCGTACCGAGTGCGTGAGCTCCAGGTTTGGCCGGTCGACTGCCGGTCGACTGGTCCAAACCAAAATCCTAAAGCCGGTCGAGTGGCGGTCGACTGCCCGTCGACTGGCAGCACAAATTCGTGCATGCTGTGCACATCGGCAGGGTCCCGGTCGACTGCCGGTCGACCGGTCCTCGGGAAATTTCTGCTGTTAGAGCAGAAAATCAGGATTCTGTTGGGGTTGGTTTCTACAGTCAAAAGTTGGGATTTTTATGGCATTACAAGGCCTGACCTACTACTACAAGCACACTAAAACAGAGAATAGTCAAAGTGATTGATAGGTTCACATAGTTATGTTGGATTTGAGTGTCATGACCTAAAAATAGGATTTTTACCATACACATGAACATGGATCTCTACCCTAAGCATATGGAGTTGTTAATTTAAGTCTTGGTGAGTAAGGACTCACCTGGAAGTGCTGGATTTTGCAGCTAGGCCCAAGGGAAGAAGGTGATTGCTTCACTCCACACTTGGTGATGGAGCTAGGTTGAAGAGCTTGCCCTTGGAGAAACCCTAGTTGGATCCTTGATGCCTTGAGGTGAAGAGGTTGGGGAGCCCTAGAGCTAGGGTTTGCTGGAGGAAGATGGAGATTTGGGAGAATCCTTCTCTTGGTGAAGAAAATGAGAAGAAAAGGGGTTTAAGTGAAAAGGAAATCCTTATATATGATTTAGAATTTTGTAAAGGGAGTGGGATTATGTTGGAAGTGGAGGGCTTTCTTGCAAATGTGTGTGGGTGAGGTGTCCCCTCTCTTGCCACTTGGCTGGCTGTGGGTGAGAGAGAGAGTGAGTGGGGGTAGGTGAGGGTGAGTGGGAAATGAGGTGGCAAGATGAGGTGGAAATGTATTTTGCAATTTTTGGAAAAATGCCCAAAATTCAAGTATTTTGGATTGGTCTGGAAATTTTCCCAAAAATCAAGAAAAATATTTGAAGACCAATGGTGAAATTCGTTTGAAGAAATACTGTGTAGATTTTTAATTAAAAATCCTGGAATCAGAAACTTACCGACTCCGAAAGAATTTTCATAAATTTATAAAAATCTCAGAAAAAGAGTATAAGTAGGAATTATGATTCTAAGCAATAGTGTCTAAAGGACTTTCTAGAAATTCCTAACAGTTTGGAAGATAAAAATTTGGAAATCGGTCAGCGGTACTGGCCGACACCGGTTTGAAGAAATTCATTTTAATTTCAGAAAATTCCAGAAAATTACATAAAATCTAAAATATTGGAAAATGATATGTGAAATTAAAATTGGTCAACAATCACCCACACCGCATTATTACCTTTAGGACTCCGAGGCAACGCCGTCACAAAGTCCATGGTGATGTGCTCCCACTTCCATTCAGGTATCGGCAAAGGTTGAAGAAGTCCAGCTGATCTCTGATGCTCGATCTTCACTTGTTGGCAAACCAAGCACTTGGCAACAAACTGGGCTATCTCCCTCTTCATGGCATTCCACCAAAAGTGCTTCTTCAGGTCCTGGTACATCTTGTTCCTCCTGGATGTATAGAATAGGCAGAACTGTGTGCTTCCTCCAAAATCTTCTGTCTGACTTCTCCCTGGGGAACACAAAGTCTACTACCATAATACAAAGCATCATCTGGACGAATGCAAATATCTGTCCTCAGTCCAGCCTCCACCTGAGTCCTGAATGTCTGCAATCTTGGATCCTCCTTCTGAGCTTCCTTGATCTCCTCTATCAATGAGGACTGGATCTGTAAAGCCATGAGCTGCCCTGCCTTATCACCTCCCTGCACCAACATCAAATCCAATCTGATGAACTCCTGGATCAACTCTTTCTGTTGAGTAAGGTGGACTAGCACTTTGTTCTCCGGCATCCTGCTCAGTGCATCTGGAACGGTATTGACTTTGCCGGGATGATACTGCAAGTCAATATCGTAGTCCGCCATAAGCTCCAACCACCTCCTCTGCCTCATATTCAACTCCTTCTGCGAGAATATATACTTGAGGCTCTTGTGGTCTGTGTATATCAACACTTTGTCTCCCAGGAGGTAGTGTCTCCAGATTTTCAAAGCAAACACCACAGCCGCCAACTCCAAATCATGAGTTGGGTAATTCCGCTCATGAGGCTTCAATTGCCTAGATGCATATGCTATAACATGATCATGTTGCATAAGCACGCACCCCAGGCCTTTCCCTGATGCATCACAGAAGATAACCATCCCCCTCTACCTGAAGGAGTCCTCAAGATCGGAGCTGTGATAAGCTTCTGCTTCAACTGCTCAAAGGCTGCATCACAATCTCCTGTCCATACGTATCTCTCCCCTTTTCTGGTGAGCCTGGTCAACGGAGCTGCAAGTCTAGAGAAATCCTGGACAAAACGCCTGTAATATCCGGCTAGTCCAAGAAAACTCCTTATCTCAGACACCGTCTTCGGAACTGGCCAATTCTGCACCGCCTGGACTTTACTAGGATCAACTGCAATCCCTTCTGCTGAAACTATATGTCCAAGGAAAGCTATGCTGTCCAACCAGAACTCACACTTGCTCCTTTTGGCATGAAGCTGCTCCTGCTGAAGAGTCTGCAACACAATCCTCAAGTGCTCTGCATGCTCCTTGTCATTCCTGGAATAGATCAGGATATCATCTATAAACACCACTACAAACTGATCCAGGTAAGGAGAGAACACTCGGTTCATCAAGTCCATAAACACAGCAGGGGCATTGGTAACTCCGAAAGGCATCACTAGAAACTCGTAGTGGCCATATCGGGTCCTGAATGCCGTCTTCGGAACATCTTCCTTCTTCACCCTCAGCTGATGGTAACCCGACTGTAAATCTAACTTAGAAAATACACGGGCTCCATGAAGCTGATCAAACAAGTCATCAATCCTGGGCAAGGGATACTTGTTCTTGATGGTGACCTTGTTCAACTCCCTATAGTCAATGCAAAGTCTCTTACTACCATCCTTCTTGTTTGCCAATAGCACTGGAGCTCCCCATGGTGAAGTGCTAGGCCGAATCAATCCCTTGTCCGAATACTCCTGCAGCTGCTTCTTCAGGATCTCCAACTCCGTCGGTGCCATCCTGTATGGAGCCTTAGATATAGGAGCTGTCCCTGGAACTGTATCAATGGAGAACTCCACTATCCTCTCTGGTGGAAGACCTGAAATCTCAGCAAAGACTTCTGGAAATTCATCCCACACTGGCACTCCCTTCTGAACTTCCGAAGTGGTCATCTGAATCTTCTTCTTAGCAGGCTTCACCTCTCCACTATACTGGAACTCCGGCTGATGTGGGATCCTGAAATTGATCTTCCTTCCCCTACAATCAATCACCGCATGGTACTGACTGAGCCAGGTCATGCCCAAGATTACGTCGTACCCTTTGGTGTCCAGTACGATCATATCTATGGCCAAGATCTTCCCACAAATTTCCACTGGACAGTCAGCACAAACTCTAGAAGATACAACTACCCCATTCCCAGTACTTATCTCCCAATTGTGGTCTAAAGCCTTAACAGGTATGGAATGAACAGCCACAAAATGGTCGGAGATATAACAGTGGGATGCACCTGAATCGAAGAGTGCGAGAACAGGTATAGAATGAACTCTGATGTTACCTGTAATCACCTCCTCTGAAGCTCCAGCCTCCTCTGCTGTCAGGTTGTAGGCCTGACCTCTACCGCGCCCTGCTGCCGGTCTGGCTCCTCTCTGCACTGGGCGAGCAACCTGTGGTGGAGGAAGGGGAAGAGCTCTCCTCATCACTGGACCCTGCTGCCTCTGCCCAACTGGCCCCGGTAGCGCCCTCTGCACATTCTGTCCCTGAGGTGCCGGCAAGGTTTGGTTAGCAAACCCCATTCTCCTATGCGGACAGGTCTCCACGGCATGGTCTCGTGCTCCACATATCAAGCACAATCCGTTTGCCCTCCGGCAATTCTGCTGAGTGTGTCCTGGCTTCTGGCAGAAGTGGCAGATAAGACCTGGTCGAGCCACCTGGTAGGGAACTGCTCTGAAAGGTTGCCTGGCCTGGACCTTCGCTGCTCTGGATGGTCCTCCTCTGCCCACCGGTACAAATGGCCTCTTCATGGTCTGGTTCTCTTGTTTCTTCTGAAACCCACGCTCCACCTCTCGAGCGATGGTGAGAACCTCAGCATATGACTTCAGTTGCTGGGGCATCAGAAACATCTGGATTTCCATCTGTAAACCCTGCTGAAACCTGCTTGCCCTCTTCTCTTCATCTGACACCATGTAAGGGGCAAAGCGACTCAACCTGAGAAATTCTGCAGCATACTCATCTACGGATCTATCCCCCTGCTGAAGCCTGATGAACTGCTCCTCCATGTCCTTCTGAGCAGTGGCGGGAAAGAACCTGCTATAAAAGCTCTTGGAGAACGTATCCCAAGAGATAGGTCCCTTCAAGCGAGCCTCCTCTGCAAGCCACCAAGTCCTGGCTATGTCCTTCAGCTGGATCTTTGCAACCTCCACTTGGTTCTCCTTGGGCACCCTGGCGGCGTTCAGTAAATCAGTAGTGTCCGTCAACCACTGTTCAGCCTCCAATGGTCTCTCGACCCCCGTGAAGATGGCCGGTTGCAGCCGCCGGAAGTCTGACACGTTCCCAGGCCTTTGCTCCTTCGGAGCTGCCAACTCCTGTCTGAGGAGCTCAGTCTGCTGCTGCTGATTCTCCATTTGCTGTTGCTGGTTTCCCAGCATGGTCTGAATGATCCTCAGGGCATCAGCACCCTCTCCTCCGACGGGTCCATTCGAGACTTGCCCGACATTGTTGCGACCCGAACGTCTCTCCATACCGAAAGGAATAAGATCTGGAATTGGAAACAAAGGAAAGGAGTTTAGGATACGAAGGAATTGACCAACGAAGAAAGCAAGAAGGACTTTATAACTTTGTACATTGTAGTTGGCATTAGCAAATTACTAGAATTTGCCACTTAGTTGTACTTTTAGGTTTGAGAGCCTAGGCTCTGATACCAACCTGTAACGCCCCGATCCCAATGATACGGGGACGTCACTGCGACGCATATACGTAGGTCAGATAGTGCCCCCACGTATATACGCTAAGCATAAGTACAACAAGTATCAGAGTACATCACACAGCGTAATATAATCATATGCCAACATACAAAATATAGGTACAGAGTCATACAAGTTATGATAAGCAAAATCACTTTACAAGTGTCCATTATCACAACCCAAGTCCAAAAAGAACGATATACAATCCAAAAATACAAAAGTGCTCACGCAAGGATGGAGGTCCGTGAGCCAAAAAGAAGGGTCGGGCACGATGGATCTAGAGCTGGTCGGCCTGCTCTCCTAGGTAAGCCAAGTCCTCAGTGGAAGGCTCCACTTCGTTCCAGGCCTCCAAATCTGAATATGCAAATCCAAAGGGTCAAGACATAATACAATAATAAGAGATAGCCAAGTGACATAGGGATCATGAATATAGAGATAAAGAAGTAGTACTAAGTAACCATGCATGACAAGGAATGTAAACTAAATAAGATAAAGACATATGTAATAAATCTACAATGAACGTCTTATTATTATTACTTGTCTTACTGTGATATCTAGCTATGTGACCCAGCGTCCCAGAGCACATAGATCCATATCCTAGTATGACAAGGTTGTTATTGGAAACAGCGGTTGTATCGACGAACTATGTTTACAGTGGGTCCCGTGCATGCCCGGGACCACGGCCCAGTATTGTTCCGTTGTTTGAAGACGGAACCAGCCGCAAGGCCTAACATGAGGGTCTTATGTATGCCCTTGTCATGACAATAAAACAGGAAGGGAGGAAGCACTCCCCTCGGTCCCCTGGAGTACCGCAGGTAAGACCGGAAACATGGTGCACATCCTAATACCACTGTAAACACGAACGCATATCGATATTCCACATATTTCCCCCTGACCCAGTGTATGTTGGTGCATTTTATGCAAAAGTTGGATATATCATGCTTGGTGTTTGAGGATGGCATGAATAGTTGGTGATATTTCATATTTAACAAATTATGGAATAGCAATATGTAACATGAGTCATGAAGCATAATTAAAGCGAGATCCATCAGGTACGAGTCATGCAGTACAGGTATGAAGCATAAAACAAGACTAATATGGGATACATGTATCATGGTAGGGTCAAAATCAAAAAGAAAAGAAGTCTGAAATCTGTCCCAGAATTTGACCTGGCGGTCGACCTCCGGTCGACTGCCGGTCGACTGGGATTATAACTGGCGGTCGAGTCCCGGTCGACTGCCGGTCGACCGTACCGAGTGCGTGAGCTCCAGGTTTGGCCGGTCGACTGCCGGTCGACTGGTCCAAACCAAAATCCTAAAGCCGGTCGAGTGGCGGTCGACTGCCCGTCGACTGGCAGCACAAATTCGTGCATGCTGTGCACATCGGCAGGGTCCCGGTCGACTGCCGGTCGACCGGTCCTCGGGAAATTTCTGCTGTTAGAGCAGAAAATCAGGATTCTGTTGGGGTTGGTTTCTACAGTCAAAAGTTGGGATTTTTATGGCATTACAAGGCCTGACCTACTACTACAAGCACACTAAAACAGAGAATAGTCAAAGTGATTGATAGGTTCACATAGTTATGTTGGATTTGAGTGTCATGACCTAAAAATAGGATTTTTACCATACACATGAACATGGATCTCTACCCTAAGCATATGGAGTTGTTAATTTAAGTCTTGGTGAGTAAGGACTCACCTGGAAGTGCTGGATTTTGCAGCTAGGCCCAAGGGAAGAAGGTGATTGCTTCACTCCACACTTGGTGATGGAGCTAGGTTGAAGAGCTTGCCCTTGGAGAAACCCTAGTTGGATCCTTGATGCCTTGAGGTGAAGAGGTTGGGGAGCCCTAGAGCTAGGGTTTGCTGGAGGAAGATGGAGATTTGGGAGAATCCTTCTCTTGGTGAAGAAAATGAGAAGAAAAGGGGTTTAAGTGAAAAGGAAATCCTTATATATGATTTAGAATTTTGTAAAGGGAGTGGGATTATGTTGGAAGTGGAGGGCTTTCTTGCAAATGTGTGTGGGTGAGGTGTCCCCTCTCTTGCCACTTGGCTGGCTGTGGGTGAGAGAGAGAGTGAGTGGGGGTAGGTGAGGGTGAGTGGGAAATGAGGTGGCAAGATGAGGTGGAAATGTATTTTGCAATTTTTGGAAAAATGCCCAAAATTCAAGTATTTTGGATTGGTCTGGAAATTTTCCCAAAAATCAAGAAAAATATTTGAAGACCAATGGTGAAATTCGTTTGAAGAAATACTGTGTAGATTTTTAATTAAAAATCCTGGAATCAGAAACTTACCGACTCCGAAAGAATTTCATAAATTTATAAAAATCTCAGAAAAAGAGTATAAGTAGGAATTATGATTCTAAGCAATAGTGTCTAAAGGACTTTCTAGAAATTCCTAACAGTTTGGAAGATAAAAATTCGGAAATCGGTCAGCGGTACTGGCCGACACCGGTTTTGAAGAAATTCATTTTAATTTCAGAAAATTCCAGAAAATTACATAAAATCTAAAATATTGGAAAATGATATTTGAAATTAAAATTGGTCAAATACGGAAGGTAAATCGGAAGATACGGTCAAAGGACAGAATACGTAACTAGGCACGTATTCCGGGAAAGGGGTATTACAAATTATGGGAACCTTATTAATGAATCTTTATTTTTGCCTAAATAAACAAGAAAGATTGGTTTGACTAAAAGTTAGGAAGGATAAGGAAAATAACTCATACCTTTATTTAGCCTTAGTAGAATACGCATAAACTACACACACATGCTAGGGATTTAGAGACACAACTTTGAAAATAAAAAACGCTAGATAATTTTGCCTCAAGAAGGATGATTACTCACGCTAAAAAATAATAATAATCAATATATAATATATAATAAAATCTTGATTTCGTGGCCTACTCTACTTGCATATTTGACCCGAGGGGTATTTTTCCTCCTGGTGTCCTAAAACCATCTGGTTTGGGAGTCATCGGTTTGATATGTGTTACATGAGTAAAGTAGAAAGCCCAATGAAATCAAGAATAATAAATAAATATTAATAAAATTAAATGATATTCAAAGTTGAGTTGAAAATCTCAAGCACATCACACTCACATATTATGCATATCTATCTAAAGCAAAATAATAGAATGAGTTAGAAGTATAAGATCCTTTCTAAATTTAAAGAAAAATCAAAATTTCTTCTTTATAAAGGCTAAAGTTTAGGAGGACTTATGAGGGTTGAACCTAATTCTTACACCATTCGGTCATTTTACTTAGATGATTGAAAATTTTTTTTCTTGAAAGAGGTTTTCTAACAAATAAGTATTTTTTTCACTTACTAGATTTTATAGGTGCAATCTGCTGAAAACTCTCAGGAGACAACACTCCTCCTCTAGGGGAAACCTAGAGGTTTAAAGGCTTGTTGTACATGCTCAGTGCAATCACGTCACCTGCGAAAGTGGTGTAATAATTTTTTATTTTTGTTTTTGATTGGTCACTAATGTTGCATATTTAATGTCACATTTCCATACTTATTTTAGAATAAAAGCCTGCATTGTCCTAATTATTTGTCTAATTTATTTGCAGGCCCAATCCTTAAGGAGATGAAGAGAAATGAGCCCAAAAGCCCACCAGAATTCTGAATTAAATCAGAGTTAATTCGCACACATAAAATCAGGGCAAAATCAAGAGGTTGAAACCGGTTGAGAAGAATCCTCTCAGAATCGATCGGTTAAAGCCAAGAATCCGAGGCCATTTCGTCAGAATCCGGAGCTCAAACGACAAAACCAACAAAGGATAAAGCCAGAAGAAGATCCCGGGATGACCCACAAACAGGGTGTGGCCATCTGGCCACACCCTAGCCGCAGAATTGCGGCAAAAGCCGCAATTTTGCGGCAATCCTGGGGAGTTACGGGGAGCGTGAACTCCCCCGACCTCCCCGGGATCTTGGTTGTTAGGTTTTTGGCCTATAAAAAGGCATTTTCTGTGCTGAAAGTGACGACCATGCAGAGATAGGACTTAGCCAAGCTTTTCATTTCTAGGTTTAGGTTTTTCTTTTCTTTTTTATGTAACTTGTATGTAGGCTTAGGTTAGATGATGATTCATGTAAGAAAGAGAGAGAGGCTGATGTTGAGAGTGACACCGATGTACTCCTCCTCCTTTCTTCCATTGTCTCAGTAAGCAATAAAGGTAAACTTTCATTTATGTTCGTTTCTTTACTTTCCTTTTCTTTCGCTTTGCTTTTCGTTTTCCTCTTCTACTTCACCTTGGTTGTATGTGTTGAGTCTACAAGTGAACTCCAAAGCAAGTACACCGATGCTACGTGATGGCCAGCGATAGTTCATGAAAGGCGTTCTTCTCTTCCAAGCTCGCATCACTTCATTCTTCTTATGCTTGACGATATAATGTGCACGGGGACCGAGCTCGAGTTTATGATCTATGCGTTGAACGCCTCCGAAGCAAAAAGGTAGAACTTGCAAAAAGGTTTCCAAGTAAGTCATCATCAACCTAGGTAAGTATCCCTTCCTTTTCTTTCCTTTCCTTTCTTTTCTTTCTTTAGTATAGATCACCAACACTTCTCCCAAATCGTTTTCATTCTTCTCACTTCATTGTATATAGTCGCTTTTCATCGTTTTCTGATTTTCCACCTTCTTCACGCTTCGCTTTCTTCTTAACTTTAACCTTTAATTTTCTTTTTCTTTTTCTTAACTTTAAAAATAGAGAAGAACTCTCGTTTGGTTTATAACGATTTCAATAAAACTGTAAACGCTTCCATCACAAACCCTCCTTGTGGATCACGACCCGCATTAGCCACTTGCTATAGCGGAAGTATTGAGCACTTGCACATTTCCTTTCTTAAGTTCTATAATCTCGTATTTTGTGTGCAGGTTTAGCCTCAATCAAATTTTGGCGCCGTTACCGGGGAGGGTAAAACGGTTTTTATTGAAATCTGAATTTTTATTGCAATTTTTTAGAACTAAACGAATCTTCTTCTCTGTTGCAGGTTACAGGGCAAGCAAAGCAGAAAATTATTATTGCAGTGACATACAAGTGGCCTTGGGCCTCTGCTCCAAAAAGCAGAGACCAAGGGCCCTCTGAATTGCCGCATTTCCACGGCAAAAGCCGCGGATCCGCGGCAAGGACGAGTTGACTATTAACAGCTTTTTGCAGGGCTGCTTAGTTTACAAATTCTAGTTTGCTGTAACTTTAATTTTTCTTATATGCCATAACATAAGCCTGCTAATAATCAACAGTAAAAGATTCGTTGAAAGTTAATAATTGATTAGACATTTGCATTCTAGGCACAAGTCTTTTCAATTCTTGTACTTTACTGTTGAAGAGAGCTGGAGACAAGGTATGTATGCATAGCATATAGTTTAGGAAACATTCTTGGGTGATTTTGCTTTTGAATGCTACTTTCCTATATCTTGCACACTTGCACGAATCAATTCTAAGGGCAAAACCCAAATCAAGATAAGGTGGGGATTTGATCACCCTTCCTTAGCCCAAAAACCATCTCCAAGCACTCACTAACCCAAGCCTAACTTAAAATGAGTAGACGTTGGCCCTAGGGACATCTCGGACTCAATTAGGAGATTATCCTAAGGGGGAAAAATGTTGGAATCTAACTCCTGCAAAATCAGTGTCTAGGAAAGGGATTGAGGGCCGAAAGCCCGAAGGTTGGTAGTTATTTAATTAAGGAACGTCTTTGACGGAAAACCTCCCACCAACCTTGCCCTGACCTGGCTGATTAGCTTGTGGTTAAAGTCTACATTAGACCTCCCGTGGACAGTCTAACCAGTTAGGAGTCGTCTAGGTCCTAAGTCTACCCTAACTTAGGATAGAATTTTTTCTTTTTTGTTTGTTTATTTGTTTGTTTTTCTTTATTTGTATTCTATTGTGTGATATGGACTATAATAATACTTTTTTCAACTATAATAGTAATCCATATTACACATCAAACTCTTTTTCGGATATTACCAACCCGGCATATCATAACTTTGACCAACCTAGTGTGCAGGATTGGTCTTATCCGAATCAATATGACCCATACCCCCCATCTAATAACTATAATTTCCATAATGATTTCAACTCTTCACCGAGTCAGTGGGAATTTACCTCCCCCGAGCATAATTTCCAACCACCTTGCCCTCCTTCTCCACCCAGTCCACATTATGTTCAAGATTCATACTCAGTTCCACCTGTTCAAAATAGGAAACTATCAATTTTGGAACGGAGTATGCGTGAGTCCAAACATAAATCCCAAAATCTGATGGACTCACAATTTCAATACCACTTCCAAGACAACTCTTCATCTTTTCATCAAAACAATGAACCCATCAATTATGAAAAGATGCTAGAAGCCATGACTCATGCTCAAAATGCTAGAAATCATGACATAGATATGATGGTCGAATCTCTACGTTCCCACCGTCCTGATGTCACTTACCATTCTGTTAGAGCCAAAGAGTCATGTAGTTTTGAAAATCAAGATTCTATTTCAGAACAACCATGTGAACTTACCCAAACTCCAAATGATATTGATAGTTTGGCTAGTTTTTCTTTTCCTGAAATAGAACTTGAAAATGATTATGATCCTGAACCCCAACTTAGTGATTCAATTCTATTTCCTGATTCGATGATGACTCTGGTATCTTCACCTAACTTCAATCTTTTCCCGGAGTCAACATTGGATCCTGTACCAATTCATAAAGAAATTAAGTCACCCATCTTTGAGGATCATGTTAAACTTGACCAACTTTACAATTTTGAAAATCCCATGGATAAATTGGCAAGTTCTCCATTTTTTGATATTGAACTCAATGAGATATGTGACCTAGATTCTTACATATGTGATCCAGTTCAACTTTTTGAATCAATATTGACTCCTGTTTTATTACCAAACTTGAATAATATTCTAGAGTCAGTTTTGATTCCTCCACCTATCATTCCTGAACTGGAATCACCCACATTAAGTGACATTCCATTGTTAGAAAATACATGTGGACTAGAGTTTCAATTTCTTGACTTGGAACCACTTCCTGAACCTATTCCGACTCCTGAACCTTTACTTGACTTAAGTCACCTTCCTGAGTCGGTATTAGTTCCTGTCCTTCCTGAGTCCAAGTTAACTGTTCTATCATTTCATACTCCATTCTGGGACGAGGTGGTTGACAAATTTGACTCCGAAATCAATTATGGAATTTGGAAATTAGATGGGGTTAAATTTTTAATAAAACTTCTTAATGGAGTTATCTTTTTAGTGGGTTATATTAAAGAGATTTTTGGTGGGTTCCTTCGAGACCCAAGAAAAGTTGATTGGGCCGCGTTTCGTGGACCAATCAGACCACCACCGGAACCACCACCTTAAGGTAACACTTTCCTTCCCTGTCGTCTTTTTCATGCATCTATGCATTAATTCATACATTGAGGACAATGCATGAGATAGGTGTGGGGGAGGGTCTAACATAACTTTTCTTTTTTTTAAAATAAAAATAAAAAAAAAAAAAAAATTGACATTTTTCTTTACTTTTAAAAACTTTTTGAAAAATAGAAACAATATTTTGACTTATTTTTGTAAGAAATTAAGTTAATTTTAAGGAATAGGAAAATCCAAATTAGGATTTCTTATACTTGGTCAAAAGAAGATTATTTGTTTGATTTTTAGGGTTAGGAAGAAAATTTGTCAAAGTAATTTCGTCTTGATCTTTACCTTGATGAAATATGCACACTTCATACACTTACACACTTAGGGTTCAAAAACAAAGATTCTTATGCCTTATAAAAACTATATATATATAAACAAATCTAATTATTGATTAGCTAGGTGCTTTGGCCTAAGAAAGCCTTAGTATTTATGCAAAAGATAATTAGATGAGCTTGAAAAAAAAGAAGAAGAAAAAAAAAGTCTAATTATTGATTAGCTAGGTGCTTTGGCCTAAGCAAGCCTTAGTATTTATGCGAAAGATGATTAGACAAGTTTGGAAAGAAAAATCCTCTGATTAAGCTGGGTATTTGTGCCTCATAAAGCATAAGTATTCACGCCTAAAAGAGGTTCATATAATAAAATCCTTAGTTTTGTGGCCTTGTCTGCTCGAGTCCTTAAGTCCTAGGGGTGTCTTCTCACCTGGTGCCCTAAGACCGTTTGGTTTGGGAGTCATCGATTAGAGGCTCGTTACATGGGCAGATTAGAAAGCCTAATAGAACTAAGGAATAATACCACAAAAAAAAAACAAAAAAAAACAAAAAAAAGTATATATATAAATAAATAAGGCATAAGAGTTAGAGTTGATGAACCCTTAGTCAAAATTTCACAGTCACAAGGTGCATATGACTTAGGGTAAAGTAATAGACTAGATGAGAAGTACAATTTGACTCCTTACTTTGATTGATAACAAATTTTTGAATAGAGACTAAGGTTAGGAATGAAAAATTCGGGTTTCCTATAACTTATAGATTGCTTAGATCTTACAATCATATTTCAAATATTTTTCTCTTTCAAAATGCTTTTCGAAAATAGTAACTCTTTATTTCCCTTTCTTTATGGATTTTGTGGGTGCAATCCGCTGAAAACCCTCACGAGATAAAACTCGTCCTCTAGGGGGAACCTAGAGGTTTAACGGCTTGTTGCACATGCTCAGTGCAATCGCGTGACCTGCGAAAGTGGTCTAATAATCCTTAGTATGGTTTAGTTGTTTTGCTCGAGGACGAGCAAAAGATAGGTATGAGGGTGTGATTGGTCACTAATGTTGCATATTTAATGTCACATTTCCATACTTATTTTAGAATAAAAGCCTGCATTGTCCTAATTATTTGTCTAATTTATTTGCAGGCCCAATCCTTAAGGAGATGAAGAGAAATGAGCCCAAAAGCCCACCAGAATTCTGAATTAAATCAGAGTTAATTCGCACACATAAAATCAGGGCAAAATCAAGAGGTTGAAACCTTGAGAAGAATCCTCTCAGAATCGATCGGTTAAAGCCAAGAATCCGAGGCCATTTCGTCAGAATCCGGAGCTCAAACGACAAAACCAACAAAGGATAAAGCCAGAAGAAGATCCCGGGATAACCCACCAACAGGGTGTGGCCATCTGGCCACACCCTGGCCGCAGAATTGCGGCAAAAGCCGCAATTTTGCGGCAATCCTGGGGAGTTACGGGGAGCGTGAACTCTCCCGACCTCCCCGGGATCTTGGTTGTTAGGTTTTTGGCCTATAAAAAGGCATTTTCTGTGCTGAAAGTGACGACCATGCAGAGATAGGACTTAGCCAAGCTTTTCATTTCTAGGTTTAGGTTTTTCTTTTCTTTTTTATGTAACTTGTATGTAGGCTTAGGTTAGATGATGATTCATGTAAGTAAGAGAGAGAGGCTGATGTTGAGAGTGACACCGATGTACTCCTCCTCCTTTCTTTCATTGTCTCAGTAAGCAATAAAGGTAAACTTTCATTTATGTTCGTTTCTTTACTTTCCTTTTCTTTCGCTTTGCTTTTCGTTTTCCTCTTCTACTTCACCTTGGTTGTATGTGTTGAGTCTACAAGTGAACTCCAAAGCAAGTACACCGATGCTACGTGATAGCCAACGATAGTTCATGAAAGGCGTTCTCCTCTTCCAAGCTCGCATCACTTCGTTCTTCTTATGCTTGACGATATAATGTGCACGGGGACCGAGCTCGAGTTTATGATCTATGCGTTGAACGCCTCCGAAGGAAAAAGGTAGAACTTGCAAAAAGGTTTCCAAGTAAGTCATCATCAACCTAGGTAAGTATCCCTTCCTTTTCTTTCCTTTCCTTTCTTTTCTTTCTTTAGTATAGATCACCAACACTTCTCCCAAATCGTTTTCATTCTTCTCACTTCATTGTATATAGTCGCTTTTCATCGTTTTCTGATTTTCCACCTTCTTCACCCTTCGCTTTCTTCTTAACTTTAACCTTTAATTTTCTTTTTCTTTTTCTTAACTTTAAAAATAGAGAAGAACTCTCGTTTGGTTTATAACGATTTCAATAAAACTGTAAACGCTTCCATCGCAAACCCTCCTTGTGGATCACGACCCGCATTAGCCACTTGCTATAGCGGAAGTATTGAGCACTTGTACATTTCCTTTCTTAAGTTCTATAATCTCGTATTTTGTGTGCAGGTTTAGCCTCAATCAGTTTTTCTCGGGACGAGCAAAAAGATAAGTGTGGGGGTGTGATTAGTCTCTAATTTTGTATAATTTTCATCACATTCTCATATTTATTTGATGTAAAATTCTTCTAATAAAGCTTTGCTTGCTTAATCCTAGGTCAATAGTATGCAAATGAAGAAGAAGATCCTAAACCACCATTTAATGGGTGATTAAAGGCCTACCAAGTAGCCATTGACTTTAGAGAGGAGATTTTGTTAGCATAGGGCATCAGATCACGAATCCAAGATGTCAAGTGGACAGGAGACAGGAGGGGCGGCACACTGCCCAAACCCTAGCGCGCGCCGCCCTGACATGGTTGCACGGGCCCGGGCTTTGGGCCAGGGGTTGCTCCCCTAGCCCCCTTTTCCCTGGTGCCTATAAATACCCCCTAGGGGTCTTCAGTTAGCAGATATCCAGAGCTTTAGCAAGTTATTGTAATCTTATTTTTAGAATTGTAGTTGTTTTAGTTTCCTTCTTTTAGTTTTAGTTTTAGCCATTAGAGTGAGAGAGAGAGAGAGAGTGTGTGTGTGTGTGTACAAGTTGTATTTAAAGGTGACAAGCTAATACAAATAACTACTTCTCTTTCTTCTTTCCATTTACTTGTGTTTTCCATTTGCTTTTACTTTCTTGTTGTAGTGTAACTCCCTTTCTCTTTACCCCTTTTCTTTTGTTGTTTCTTTTACTACCATGTCTAACTAACCCCTCAATAGCATGGCTAACTAACTACTAACCCACTAATCTCTAACACTTGATTGATAAATCCAAATTAGTCAATAGTGTCAATTAAGCCTTGTGCAAACGAGAGCTATGATATCTTAAGACGAGGGTTCTAACTCTAACTTACATACAAGTATTCGCTTTCTTATATTTCATGCTTAACGAGTTTTTGATGATCTATGGATTGTATCCTTTGCTTGTTTTTGTAAGTTAGAGATTTTCTTTTTAACTTTGCCGATACCCTTAGTGCATTTGTGTCTTCCCTTATTCTCGCCTTCTATCAGATCTTGATAAGGGAATGTCCAAGTTTTTGTCATGTAAAGCTAAGTAAAAGGGAGGACTTTCATTCGTTCTCAACGTGTAGAGTTCCTATGTATAAAGATTTTACTTGCCTATGATCCATCGTGAGGCTACATCTTTAAAAAGTTAGGGATTAGTGGGAGCACTTAGTAGAAAGTTAGCCATGCGCCTTTACCATTAAGAAAAATCCAGTTTTACAGACAAGCAAACCAATTCAAAACTATTCTTCAATCAAACTTGTTTCATTTTCACATTCTTTATTCGAACGAAGAACTTTCTCTTTTCATGAACAAAGAAGCCGTATAAAGCTTTCATCGCTCTCTCTCCTTGTGGATACGACCCGTATAGCTAATTCGCTACTACAGAAGAATCACAAAAGCAGTAACATCGACCCATACTCTCTTTACTTATTCTTGTGCTTGCTTTTTGCCGATCAAATTTTGGCGCCGTTGCCAGGGGCGCATCGACAATAGGCAGCACGTGATTTATTACTCGAGTAGGACCTTGAATGACGCCCAACAGAATTATACAACGACTGAGAAGGAATTCTTGGCCATTGTTTTTACGTTAGAGAAGTTCCGGCCCTACTTGTTAGGCTCGAAGACGGTAATTTTTATGGATCACTCGGCACTAAAATACCTCATGACTAAGAAGGAAGCAAAAGCCCGATTAATTCCGTGGATCCTTTTGCTTCAAGAATTTCACCTGAAAATTCAGGATAAACGAGGTATAGAAAATGTGATCGCTGATTATCTATCAGGAATTCCTAACGCACCCATCATACATGCTCCGATCAACGAGGATTTCCCAGACGAGCACATCCTAGCCATTTTTAGGGAACCCTGGTATGCGGACATAGTCAATTACCTGACCACTGGACAATTACCCACTGACTGGACAAAGCAAGACCAGTGTCGTTTCTTTGCCCAAGTACGATACTTCTTCTGGGAAGAGCCGTATCATTTTAAGTATTGTCCCGACCAGATTATTTGACGATGCATATCAGAGGAGGAACAACGGAGTGTGCTAAGTTTTTGCCATAAGCTTGCATGTGGAAGACACTTTGGTCCCCGCAAGACTGCAGAGAAGGTTCTACAAAGTGTGTTTTACTGGCCCACATTATTCAAAGACTCATACCATTTTTGCAAGTCATGCGCAAATTGTCAGAAGATTGGGAAAATTTCAAGAAGAGACATGATGCCCCTGAACCCAATCCTGGAAGTTGAAATTTTTGATGTTTGGGGTATCGACTTCATGGGACCATTCCCTAATTCCTTCGGCAACCAGTTCATTTCGGTTGCTGTCGATTACGTCTCCAAATGGGTAGAACCTGTACCGACAAAGACCAATGACAACAAAGTGGTTGTCAAATTTCTCAAAGAGAACATCTTCTCCCGATTTAGCACCCCTAGAGCGATAATTAGTGATAATTGATCGCATTTTTGCAATAGGGTTTTTGAAGCTCTGATGCGGAAGAATTCATCAATCACAAGTTATCTACTCCGTATCACCCCCAGACGAATGGGCAGGTCGAAGTCACCAATCGACAAATTAAGCTCGTTTTAGAAAAGACTGTCAGACAAAACCGAAAAGATTGATCGGTCAAACTCAACGATGCATTGTGGGCTTACCGTACTGCTTTTAAGACAGTTATGGCGATGTCTCCTTATAGAATCGTATTTGAAAAAGCCTGTCATCTACCAGTCGAGTTAGAACACCGTGCCCTATAGGCTATTAAGCAACTCAGTTTTGATCTGAGTAAGGCCGGTGAGCTAAGGAGACTGCAAATCTCAGAATTAGAGGAGATACAGAATGAAGTCTAAGAGAATGTCCAAATCACCAAAAGCAGGACTAAACTTTTCCATGACTAGATCATAACCCGAAAAAACTTTGCTCTGGGAGATAAGGTTCTGCTGTACAACTCAAGGCTTAATATTTTCGCGAGAAAGCTGAAGACTCGTTGGTCTGGACCGTTCATTGTGCGCACAGTTTTTTCACACAGTGTTGTGATTATTGAAAACACCTAGGGGGTGAATAGGTGTTAGTGCTAATCTATAAACTAAATGCGGAAGCTAAAACAATTTTGCAATCACACTTAGTACAACCAACAAGTGTAGCCGAATTTCCCGTGAAGGGCTCTGGACTAACTCCTCTTGATTCCCCTAGATATGGGTTGAGGTACTATATGAAGCTCTTGTGGTTAAGTACAAGTGAGGCACACACAAGCAAGCCAAGCATATAAAGATGAACAATATGAAATAATGCAAGGCACAAATGCAAGCAATAAGATATGAATGAATGAATGATGCTTTGCGCAAATAAACAAGAGAGAGGGTTGAGAGACAATGGATCAAACGCAAAGATAAGATATGTTTTGAGGTTCGAGCCCCTAGCTCTACGTCCCCGCCTTCACCGAGAAGGATTTCTAATCCACTATACTCCCACCGAGGGAACCTCCACCGAGGAGGATTTGTTACAACACAAGGAGTACCGAATTCCTCTCTCAAACACCACCTCACAACCGAGGGGTAGGCCCGTAGCCAAACAACAACCAACACCTCTACCGAAGAGGGTTACAAACACCAACTCCACCTCTCACTAGAGGGAGCAAACAACAACCAACTCCACCTCTCACTAGAGGGAGCAAACAACAATCCTCAACCTCTACCAAAGAGGGAGCAACACAAGAAATCAAGGGTTTACAACAAGTGGTATGTCTCAACAACAAACCTCTTTCCTTTTTCCACTAAACAAGATCCTAATAGAATAGGATAGAAGATAAGCTCAAGTGTGGAAAACAAAGTATTTTGATCAAAGAAAAACTCTTGGGAAAAATACCAAATGAATATAGAAGTTTAGATCTAAAACAATTTCCCAAAACCTAATTTCTTTGAAATAAACAAAACACTTAAAATAAATAAGATTGATCTTTTTGCTCTTTAAACACTTTTAAAAACTTCTTTTTAAAATCAGAGAGTAGGGAAAATTCTGCTCAAAAATTCTTGGTTAAAACAATGAAGAGATGGGGTATTTATAGCCCCAACAGAAAACTAGTCGTTAGGCTGATCTGTCAGCCTGACAGGCTGGCGGTCGACCGGCCGGTCGACCGCCAACGATCAGAAATATGACCGTTGGAGCAAACCGGTCGACCTCCTGGTCGACCGCCCAGATACAGATAGCAGGGCTCTCTGGTCCGGTCGACCGCCCGGTCGACCGCCCAGATACAGAGAGCAAAGCTCTCTAGTCCGGTCGACCGACCGGTCGACCGGCCCAGTGTCTGCCAGACGTGCACAGGCTGTGCACGTCGGTCGACCGCAACGGTCGACCGGCCCTTGGTTCGGTCGACCGTGCGGTCGACCGACCTGGCCTGTCAGCCACAGTCTGGGTCAGAACCTGGGTAAAATAAAATTTGAAACTTCTTTTATCTCTTCTAAAAACTCCATAAAAATTCTTTTAACATTTTATATTGAAATACAAACTTGTGATAAAAATTTCAAGACAATATAAAACATTTGGAATCATTTTTGTGTCTTGCAAATTTTATCAAAAACTAAAACTTGTATTTTATCAAACTTTGATTTTTCAATAGGAAATCTGATTTTTCCTAAAACTCTTGAATAGACATATCAAAATAAGTTTGTTTAAGATATGAAGCATGTATGTATATTGAACACATCTAATATACATAAAAATCATTTAAAATTGTTTTGATCTACTATTCATGAAAACCAAAATCCATAAAACGTGTCTGTTGTGCACTTGAGCATATCAACTATTCTTATCTTTACAAATGGATCTAAACACACTAAACTAAACTAGGATACCTAAGTCTTCTTGATGAACACCGTCTTCAAGCCGACTCGATCCCAAACTCGTGATCCTCCGAGTGCAAAGGTATGATCTTGATGCTCGGGCACCGGAATCACCATGAAAAGCTTCTAAACTCCTTGTTGAAGCTAATCACCAACTAATATCTTGCTAAATGATCTGAAACTTAAAATCACAAGATTATTAGTAAACATAACTACATGAGTTAATCATCATCAAAACTAGAGTGGAAGGCCTCTGGGCCAACAATCTCCCCATTTTTGATGATGACAAAACTCATGGAGTTATATATGCATGGATTAAAGTTAAGCTTCAAAGAAGCTCCCCCTTAACTCATGCATAGGAATAAACAATAAACATATAATGAATATTAAACATGAATATGCATAGACATGCATAAAACAATAAAACATGTTCTTGATACCAATAAACATCAAACTAACAACAATGCTCTTGATATCAATTAAACGACAAACTAAAAAACAAAACATGCATATAAAACATGTGCATATTAACTCAAATTCTTCTCCCCCTTTTTGTCAATCATTAACAAAGGGGTCCAAATAAAAACAAAACATTTTTCTCTTTCTTTTTGTTCGAAACATTGAATCAATAAAAAGATGTTTTCTCCCTTTTTGTCTAAAACAAAAATAATGTCAATAAGGGGTCACAATCAAATATGATACCAATTAAAAATATGTCAATGAAGTGCATATTGATACCAATTCAAATACCAATTGAAAGACAAAATCAAATTTTCTCCCCCTTTATGAAATACCAACTAAAACAATGAACACTTTTATTTTAACAAGCCTACGCATTGTTAAAAAAATCAATTGGAAAAATAATTGAAAATAAGATTTGAATTAAGAATACCAATTGAAAATTGAATCAATTGAAATAAAGTTGAAGTTCAAGCTTTAGCATAAACACATATGTATGTATGAAAAGTTAGATACCAATTGAAATTGATACCATTAGAATTGAAAGCATACATACACAAAAATAATATATGAGTATACAAAAATGTTAATATTGATACCAATTGAAAGAATCCAATGATACCAATTGAAACAACAATAAAATCAAGTGTATAGCTCAAATAACCTATCCTCCCATTTCATGTTTATGTTTAAATAGATTTTCAATGAAAAGCATACATAAGCATGGTCGCCCATCCAACCGCCCTTAGATGGTAGGGGTTTTCAAAAATAGATTTGAAAATGAAGTTTGTTTGAAAAACTCTACCATATGAAGAATACGAACTAGTTTAATGAAAAACTTGTTAACTAGTACGAAATCCTTCAAGTAAGGAATAAAACAAAATTATTTTTCATGAAACAAGAAATCCACATGATATCTAACACTCAAAATCTATGAAGCATGTATATGACTCATGAAAACCAAACATGAGTAAACAATAAAGGTGAGTGTACATATAAAATGTGAAGATCATAATCATGAAAAATAGACATTAAGCTCAATATTCCTTAAACATGAAAACATGAAAATCATCTAAACTATTTAATCTTCAAGGCATATATATGTCATGTATAAACTAAAGTATACATACATATCCAAACACAAAGAGTCCACAAAGATATATGCATGAAGGCATGTAGCTCAAAAGGATATACATGTATATCTAATAGTTTGGACAAGATAGACATATACATGAAGTTTAAACATAAATACATGAAAACATGAATAACTAATTTTTCATTAAAACAAATTTCATTTCAAGGTATATGTATGATTTGTCAACACAAGAAGTATACATACATATCCCCAAACACAATTGAGTCCATAAATAAAGATTTGCATGAAAAGCAAATGACTCAAGGGGTATACATGTATATCTTAAAGTTTGGAAAATAAACATATACATGAAATTTAAAACACATAATCATAAAACAAATTCAAAATTGGGAATTGATTGGTAGTCAAAAGTGCATTTTTATCATAACATTTACCATCACATTTTCATATTTATTCATTTAATTCTGCACAATTATTAATAATTTATAATTTATTGTGTGCAGGCCTCGAATTATTATTTTAATAATAAATAAAGCTTAATGAAGCCCAAAAGCCCATATTTGAAGCCCAAGAGTCAAAGTGCAAATAGCAGATTGTCAAAGTGCAATTATGCAAGGGCTAAAGTTGCAATTATTAAAGATGAGGGAAGGATAAAATTCTACCCAACCCTAAACTCTTGCAGGATTAGCATAAAAGCCAAAGATAAGAAGGAAATTCGTGGATAAAAGATTTAGGATATTTGAGATCAAGGTAACTTGATTTCTAAGTTATCTCGAAAATCCAGAATAAAGAGTCAGGATCACACTTCCAGAAGCAAGCGCCTAGATGGACGGACCAGAAGAAGCCACGCGCCAAAGCGCGTGGCCAGATTCCCTAGAAATGCCGCAATTCCACGGCAAAATCCCAGTTTCTGCGTCAAAGTTGATGACATCATGGACCAACTTTCGTGGGCTACTTCATCCGGGACTCTTCGGCCTTCTGCACTTATAAATACCCCTTGCAGTGCAACGTACAGAGTCGTCCAGAGGCGAGCCAAGGGCCAAAAAGCTAGATTTCAGTCTTCTTCTAGGTTGTAGTTAGGTTTTTCTTTTTATTTTCAAGAGAGAGAGGCTTATGTTGAGCGTGACACCGATGTATCTTCTCTTCTCTACCATTGATTAAAGCAATAAAGGTAATTATTTTTCTTTTGTTCATTGTTCTTATATTTTATTTTTCTTTTTGTTTTCCTTTCTTTTTCTCTGTGATCTCTTGTGGTTGTTGATGAACATGCAAGTGGATTCCAAAAGCAAGTATAACTAAGCTTTGTGAGAACCAGCGATAGTTCATGAAGACGTTCTCCTCCAAGCTATGCATCACTTCGTTCTTGATATGCTTGACGATATATGTGCACAGGGATTGAGCTCGAGTTTATGATCTATTCGTGGAACGCCTCCTAAGCAAGGTAGAACATGTAAGGTTTTCATGTTTTTCTTCAACCAAACTCAAGTAAGTATTCTTTTCTTTTCTTTTCTTTTCTTTTCTTTTCTTTTTGTAGATTAAATCATAACTCATCTCCATATTCTTTTTCCGACCATTGTAAATACCGCTATCTTTCTAACTTAACTAATAAAAATAAAAACTTTAGAGAAACTTGCTTAACGCTTCCATCGCAGTCCCTCCCTGAGGATCACTACCCGCATAGCCCTGCTACCGCGGATTAGAATTGAGAACTTGCACATCTATTCTTAAAACTAAAATACTATATTTTGTGTGCAGGAAATCTCAGTCAACAAATTGGCGCCGTTGCCGGGGAGGGACGGTAAGTTTATCTCTAAAACAAAAATTTAATTTTTAACTAATTCTTTATTCTTTTCTGTTTGCAGGTTTGGAGAACAGGAAGCAGAAACATAGCAGCAGCAGTGGACATATTGCTATTCTGTGCCTCTGCCCTCGAAGGCAGAGCACAGGAAGCTACTGTTTTACCGCAGATCTGCGGCCAGAGCCGCAATTCTGCGGCAACAGTAGAGAACTACTGATCCTAATTTCTGCAGGTTGCTGCAAAGTTCAAATACTGTTTACTGCTCTGTTGATTTTGTTCTGTGATAACCCTGCTTACTGCTAATTAATTCAACAGTAAAAAGTTTGTTGTTAATGATAAAAATTGATTAGACGTTTGCATATTAGGCACGTGTCTTTTCAATTTATTTATTTTTACTGTTGAAGAGTGCTGGCGACAAGGTATGTTTGCATAGCATATAGATTAGGAAACACTCTTGGTTGTTTACTGCTTTCTTGAGTGATTACTTTTCTACAGCTTTACACGTACACTAATTCATCTTAAGAGAATAACCCATAAATAAGATAAGGTGGGGATTTCATCACCCTTCCTTAGCCCAAAAATCATATCCCAAGCACTCACTAACCCAAGCCTAACTTAAAAATTAGTAGACGTTGGCCCTAGGGACATCTCGGACTCAATAGGAGATTATCCTAAGGAGGAATAGTGCTGAAAATTGACTCTTGCTAAATCAGTGTCTAGAAAAGGGATTGAGGGCCGAAAGCCCGATGATTGGTGGTTATTTAATTAAGGAACGTCTTTGACGGAAAACCTCCCACCACTCTTGCCCTGACCTGGCTGATTAACTTGTGGTCAAAGTCTGCACCCGACCTCCCGTGGACAGTCTAACCAGTTAGGAGTCGTCTAGGTCATTGGTCTACCCTAACTTAAGTTAGAATTTTTCTCTTTTTTGTTTGTTTATTTGTTTGTTTTCTTTTTTCTTTGCTTGTGTTGGTGTGATATGTCATATAATAATAATTCCAATTTTAATCCATATTACACACCTAACTATTATTCGGATATTACCAACCCGGCATATCACAACTTTGACCAATCTAGTGTGCCGGAATGGTTTTATCCGAATAACGATAACCCTCACCCCTATCTTATGACTATAATTTCCATAATAATTTCAACTCATCACAGAGTTTATGGGGTTTCGAGTCCCCCGAGTCTAATTCTCGACCAAATTGTCCTCCATATCCATCTAGTCCACATTCTTCCCAAGATTCATACTCAGATCCACCCATTCAGAATAGAAATCCATCTATCTTGGAAATGATGAGTATGAATGAGTCCAAGCAAAAATCACCATCAATCTTAGACATGATGATGCGTGAGTCCACCGACTCACAACTTCATCACGATTACCCGTCCTATTTTCAAGTCCAATCAGAACATGATGCACCTATCGACTATGAAGGGATGCTTGCCGCCATGACTCAGGCTAGATTAGCCCGTGATCGTGACATAGATTTGATGGTTCAATCCTTACGTTCTCACCGTTCGGCCATTTCTGATATTGTTGACCATTCTGTTAGAGCCGACGAACCAAGTTGCTTTGGACAACAAGATTCTAATTCAGTACCATCATGTGAACTTGCCGAAACTCCAATTGTTGATAACTTGGCAAGTTTTTCTTTCATGAATTAGAACTTGAACATGAATATGATCATGATCTTCAACTTGATGATTCAATTTTATTTCCTGATCCAATAATGACTCCAGTGTCTCTACCTGATTTCACTTTTCTCGAGTCAACATTGGATCCTATTCCAATTCATAATGAAATTGAATCACCCATTTTAGATGATCATATTGAACTTGACCTAGATTCTCACAATCTCTTTACTTCTGAAACTGATTGTACAATTTTGACGGAAGATGTTGACCTTAGTTTTGAAGAATTGTATGGCGATGAGCTAGAATTCCTTAATATTGGAAGTAAAGAGATATCACCCATATTAGGTCACATTCCATTGTGGGAAGAAGATTGTGGACTTGAGTTTCAATTTCTTGACTTGGACTCAATTCTTGAACCTAGCCTGACTCCTGAGCCCTTACTTGATTTGAGCATCTTCCTTGAGTCGGTATTCGTTCCCGTACCTATAATGTCCAAGTCAATAATTCCATCTTTTCATACTCCATTTTGGGACAAGGAGGTTGAGACAATTAACTCTGAAATTTATTATGAAATTTGGAAATTTGATGGGGAGGAAATACTAAAAATTGATTATACATATATTTTAGTGGGTTATGTAAGGAAAGTTTCTGGTGGGTTCCACCAAATTATATGTTATCTTGATTGGGTAGCAACGCTTGGCCCAATTAGACCACCTCCGGAACCACCACCTTAAGGTAACTTCCGCCTTCCCTTGTTCTATTTCATTCATATATGCATACATTTATACATTGAGGACAATGCATGAGATAAGTGTGGGGGTGGGCTTTACTAACATACTAACATAAGTAGACACTAACAAAATTTGCTAATAAAAAAAAAATTTTAAAGAAAAAAAATGTTATAATAAGGAATATTTTGACTTATTTTTTGAAAGAAACCTAAGCTAGTTTTAAGGATTAGGAAAATCATGATTAGGATTTCTAAAAACTTGGTCAAAATAAATAAATTGTTTAAATTTTAGGTATAGGAGAGAAATTGAATAAATAATTAGTCTTGATTTTTACCTTAATGAAATGTGCATACCTAATGCATATCTAGGATTCTAAGACAAAGACCCTTGTGCCTCATATAAAAAAAAATTATTATTATAAAAAAAATCACCAATTAAGCTGGATACATGTGCCTCAAGAAGCATAAGTATTCACGCCTAAAGGTGAGTATAAAAAAAATATAAAATATTAAAACCTTAGTTTCGTGGCCTAGTTCACTCGAATTTGAGTCCGCGGGGTGTTTTCTCACCTGGTGCCCTAAAGCCGACCAGTTTGGGAGTCACCGACTTTAAGTTCGTTACATGGGTGGATTAGAAAGCCTAAGGAAATTAAGGAAAAATTACCTATATATGTATTAACACATCTAATAATCAATTAGTTAGGTATTAGGGCCTCAAGAAGCCTTGATATTTACACGAAAGAAAATTAGATGAGTTATACATATCAAAAAAAATATTTATATATATAAATAAATAATAAAGAGGCATGAGAGTCCAAGTTAAGGAATTCCTAGTAAAAACATAAGGATGCATATGATTTTTGGTAACGAAAAAGACTATATTAGAAATTCAATTTTAATTCTTACCTAAAATGAAAAACAATTAATTTTATAAAGACTAAGTTTAAAGAATGAATAAAAATGAGGATCCTAAAACTTATAGACTACTTAGTGTCTTCAAATATAATTCAAATATTTTTCTTTTATGGATTTTGTGGGTGCAATCCGCTGAAAACCCTCACGAGACAACACTCGTCCTCTAGGGTAACCTAAAGGTTTAACGGCTTGTTGCACGTGCTAAATGCAATCGTGATTCCTACGAAAGTGAGTTAGGTTAGATTAACTTTTCATTTCTTTTTCTTTTTCTTTGTTTTTACTCGAGGACGAGCAAAAAGATAAGTGTGGGGGTGTGATTGGTAGTCAAAAGTGCATTTTTATCATAACATTTACCATCACATTTTCATATTTATTCATTTAATTCTGCACAATTATTAATAATTTATAATTTATTGTGTGCAGGCCTCGAATTATTATTTTAATAATAAATAATGCTTAATGAAGCCCAAAAGCCCATATTTGAAGCCCAAGAGTCAAAGTGCAAATAGCAGATTGTCAAAGTGCAATTATGCAAGGGCTAAAGTTGCAATTATTAAAGATGAGGGAAGGATAGAATTCTACCCAACCCTAAACTCTTGCAGGATTAGCATAAAAGCCAAAGATAAGAAGGAAATTCGTGGATAAAAGATTTGGGATATTTGAGATCAAGGTAACTTGATTTCTAAGTTATCTCGAAAATCCAGAATAAAGAGCCAGGATCACACTTCCAGAAGCAAGCGCCCAGATGGACGGACCAGAAGAAGCACGCGCCAAAGCGCGTGGCCAGATTCCCTAGAAATGCCGCAATTCCACGGCAAAATCCCAGTTTCTGCGGCAAAGTTGATGACATCATGGACCAACTTTCGTGGGCTACTTCATCCGGGACTCTTCGGCCTTCTGCACCTATAAATACCCCTGCAGTGCAACGTACAGAGTCGTCCAGAGGCGAGCCAAGGGCCAAAAAGCTAGGTTTTAGTCTTCTTCTAAGTTGTAGTTAGGTTTTTCTTTTTATTTTTAAGAGAGAGGCTTATGTTGAGCGTGACACCGATGTATCTTCTCTTCTCTGCCATTGATTAAAGCAATAAAGGTAATTATTTTTCTTTTGTTCATTGTTCTTATATTTTATTTTTCTTTTGTTTTCCTTTCTTTTTCTCTGTGATCTCTTGTGGTTGTTGATGAACATGCAAGTGGATTCCAAAAGCAAGTATAACTAAGCTATGTGAGAACCAGCGATAGTTCATGAAGATGTTCTCCTCCAAGCTATGCATCACTTCGTTCTTGATATGCTTGACGATATAATGTGCACAGGGATTGAGCTCGAGTTTATGATCTATTCGTGGAACGCCTCCTAAGCAAGGTAGAACATGTAAGGTTTTCACGTTTTTCTTCAACCAAACTCAAGTAAGTATTCTTTTCTTTTCTTTTCTTTTCTTTTCTTTTTGTAGATTAAATCATAACTCATCTCCATATTCTTTTTCCGACCATTGTAAATACCGCTATCTTTCTAACTTAACTAATAAAAATAAAAACTTTAGAGAAACTTGCTTAACGCTTCCATCGCAGTCCCTCCCTGAGGATCACGACCCGCATAGCCCTGCTACCGCGGATTAGAATTGAGAACTTGCACATCTATTTTTAAAACTAAAATACTATATTTTGTGTGCAGGAAATCTCAGTCAACAGGAATACAAGTTTAAAATGTATGAATCATCAAAACTAGACTATACAAGCACATCTAATGGGTACAAATAGGCATTCAAGCATAAACATATAAAGATTTATTTGCGGCCCACTATATGTACAAGTATATACCTAGTTTTAATAAAAAACTAACATTTAAACATATATTCAAAACATGAAGCGTCAAAAACAAGATAAAAATCATCATGGTAAACCTAAACATGATTACTATGTAAATTTACATGTTATTAGATTCATGATGTACATGATAGCTAAACTATGGTGAGAACACAAAATAATAGTCCATATTACACATGGGTGTCTCAAATACTATGCATGTATGTCAATGGTCTAATAAACATGACATTTTCATAATAATCAAAACATGCTATAAACAATGAACATGAAAGCATGTAAACATAAATAAGGAGTAAGAGACCGTTACCAAAACCTATGAGGCAACTCTCCATGTCTCCAAAACAAGGTGGTCTTCCCACCAAACTTCCCTTGAAAGTGATGCATCCAATTGATTTCCATGAAGCTCGGAACGCATCCACTCCAAGGTATGGCAATTCTCACGTCATATGAGAGCCCACACCTACATCATAAACAAGAGGGGTGGTCTTTGGTACCCATATTTTTTGGGGTCCATGGGGGTTAGTCCCTTCTCTAACCCAAACAAATTTATTTGCTAAATTCTCAACATGTATTCTATCATAACAAAATTTAGCAAGGTGGCCCTTACGTCCACAATGTGTACAAGTGCACACATGAGCATACAATGTGTGATGGTGTCCGTGAGGAGCATGTGTATGCCGTGATGGGTGTGCATGCATAGATGGAACTTGTCTCTTTCGAAACAAAAATTCCAAACGTGAGTGGTTCATGGCACAATGGCTCAAAGTGGAGCCCAAATAATCAACACTTTTCTTCAAAACATTTATATCATTTTCAATACTTGAAGATAAAGTGGAGCATACAATAGATGAGCTAGGTGAACCTATACTAGCATGGCAAACACGAGAATCCAAATCATTTTTCAAAGATTTATTTTTATTTAAACAAATTTCTAATTCTTTTGAGATAAAATCAATTTCATTTTTCAAAATATTGTTATCTCTTAAAATAGAATCTACTTTTGAAGATAAAACCTCATTATTTTTCAACACATCATCACAATCATTTTTATTTTTCAAAAATTCAATTTCTTTTAGGGCAAGGTCTAGTTGAGATCTAAGTGAGTCACTTTCACTGGAAACCTCTTCCTTCTCTTGCAAAACAATCTCAATTTTAGAAGAAAAATTTTTATTTTCTTCTTTTAAAACAAAATTCTCCTTTTTCAATATTTTGTATTTAGAAATCAAATTTTCACAATTTTTAGCAAGTTCATCATTCATAGCTTATGCTTCTAAACATTCATTGCAATATGAATTAGAACTAACATCTAGTTGAGTGTCCGAGTGTACCTCAAGGGAGTCATTCCCTTGGACCATGAAGCAATGTTCTTCGGACTCAACACTTCTAGAACTTCTCTTCTTTTCGATAATCTTTGGTAGTTCGGGAGAAGTCAAAATACTCCAAACTGCAAAAGTCGAATCATAGTGAGCAAACACATGTAAATAATCTTTATGAAGTGATGCTCTAAGTGCCTTTAGGGCAATTGCATTGACCTTTATATGCTTGCTATTACTAAGGTAGGATTCCTTGGTAATGGCAAGGTGAACCTTATGTCTTAGGGCTTTTAAATACATGGACATCCTAAGTTTTCATGTGTCAATGTTGGAGACATCGAACATGGGAGGTGACAGGCAATCCATGATGTGTGTGCAAACAATTAATGTGCAAATGCAAATGATAGATTAGCAAACAAGGATCTCACTCCTAGGATGTTAAGCTAAGTATCTGGAGCGTAGGCTCTGATACCAATTGAAAACAGCTAGAGGGGGGTGAATAGGTGTTAGTGCTAATCTATAAACTAAATGCGGAAGCTAAAATAATTTTGTAATCACACTTAGTACAACCAACAAGTGTAGCCGAATTCCCCGTGAAGGGCTCTGGACTAACTCCTCTTGATTCCCCTAGATATGGGTTGAGGTGCTATATGAAGCTCTTGTGGTTAAGTACAAGTGAGGCACACACAAGCAAGCCAAGCATATAAAGATGAATAATATGAAATAATGCAAGACACAAATGCAAGCAATAAGATATGAATGAATGAATGATGCTTTGCATAAATAAACAAGAGAGAGGGTTGAGAGACAATGGATCAAACGCAAAGACAAGATATGTTCCGAGGTTCGAGCCCCTAGCTCTACGTCCCCGCCTTCACCGAGAAGGATTTCTAATTCACTATACTCCCACCGAGGGAACCTCCACCGAGGAGGATTTGTTACAACACAAGGAGTACCAACTCCTCTCTCAAACACCACCTCACAACCGAGGGGTAGGCCCGTAGCCAAACAACAACCAACACCTCTACCGAAGAGGGTTACAAACACCAACTCCACCTCTCACTAGAGGGAGCAAACAACAACCAACTCCACCTCTCACTAGAGGGAGCAAACCACAATCCTCAACCTCTACCAAAGAGGGAGCAACACAATAAATCAAGGGTTTACAACAAGTGGTATGTCTCAACCACAAACCTCTTTCCTTTTTCCACTAAACAAGATCCTAATAGAATAGGATAGAAGATAAGCTCAAGTGTGGAAAATAAAGTGTTTTGATCAAAGAAAAACTCTTGGGAAAAATACCAAATGAATATAGAAGTTTAGATCTAAAACAATTTCTCAAAACCTAATTTCTTTGAAATAAACAAAACACTTAAAACAAATAAGATTGATCTTTTTGCTCTTTAAACACTTTTAAAAACTTCTTTTTAAAACCAGAGAGTAGGAAAAATTCTGCTAAAAAATTCTTGGTTAAAACAATGAAGAGATGGGTATTTATAGCCCCAACAGAAAACTAGCCGTTAGGCTGATCTGTCAGCCTGACAGGCTGGCGGTCGACCGGCCGGTCGACCGCCAACGGTCAGAAATATGACCGTTGGAGCAAACCGGTCGACCGCCCGGTCGACCGCCCAGATATAGAGAGCAGGGATCTCTGATCCGGTCGACCGCCCGGTCGACCTCCCAGATACAGAGAGCAAAGCTCTCTGGTCCGGTCGACCGGCCAGTGTCTGCCAGACGTGCACAAGGCTGTGCACGTCGGTCAACCACAACGGTCGACTGACCCTTGGTTCGGTCGACCGTGCGGTCGACCGACCTGGCCTGTCAGCCACAGTCTGGGTCAGAACCTGGGTAAAATAAATTTTGAAACTTCTTTTATCTCTTCTAAAAACTCCATAAAAATTCTTTTAACATTTTATATTGAAATACAAACTTGTGATAAAAATTTCAAGACAATATAAAACATTTGGAATCATTTTTGTGTCTTGCAAATTTTATCAAAAACTAAAACTTGTATTTTATCAAACTTTGATTTTTCAATAGGAAATCTGATTTTTCCTAAAACTCTTGAATAGACATATCAAAATAAGTTTGTTTAAGATATGAAGCATGTATGTATATTGAACACATCTAATATACATAAAAACCATTTAAATTTGTTTTGATCTACTATTCATGAAAACCAAAATCCATAAGACGTGTGTGTTGTGCACTTGAGCATATCAACTATTCTTATCTTTACAAATGGATCTAAACACATTAAACTAAACTAGGATACCTAAGTCTTCTTGATGAACACCGTCTTCAAGCCGACTCGATCCCAAACTCGTGATCCTCCGAGTGCAAAGGTATGATCTTGATGCTCGGGCACCGGAATCACCATGAAAAGCTTCTAAACCCCTTGTTGAAGCTAATCACCAACTAATATCTTGCTAAATGATCTGAAACTTAAAATCACAAGATTATTAGTAAACATAACTACATGAGTTAATCATCATCAAAACTATAGTGGAAAGCCTCTGGGCCAACAATCTCCCCCTTTTTGATGATGACAAAACTCATGGAGTTATATATGCATGGATTAAAGTTAAGCTTCAAAGAAGCTCCCCCTTAACTCATGCATAGGAATAAACAATAAACTATAATGAATATTAAACATGAATATGCATAGACATGCATAAAACAATGAAACATGTTCTTGATACCAATAAACATCAAACTAAAAATAATGCTCTTGATATCAATTAAATGACAAACTAAAAAACAAAACATGCATATAAAACATGTGCATATTAACTCAAATTCTTCTCCCCCTTTTTGTCAATCATCAACAAAGGGGTCTAAATAAAAACAAAATATTTTTCTCTTTCTTTTTGTTCGAAACATTGAATCAATAAAAAGATATTTTCCCCCTTTTTGTCTAAAACACACACACACACACACACACACACACACACACACACACACATATATATTTCTTATTGTTTATATGTTTACCCCTTCTACATTTTTTTTGACATTTCTTTTACCTATTCGTACTTGGCCGGCCCGGGTCAACGAAGACGGTGACATCCTTCTTCACCCTATTTATTGCATTTGCATTTATATAATATTCATTGAGGGCAATGCATTAGATAGGGTGGGGGGTGCTAACACTTTTTCTTTCTTCTTCATAAAAAAAAATAAAATAAAAACATAAAAAAAATCTTCAGATTGAAAAGAAATTTCATACTCTTTATAAAATACCAAAAGGTTGTAGGAATTATGGGAACCTTATTAATGAATCTTTATTTTTGCCTAAATAAACAAGAAAGATTGGTTTGACTAAAAGTTAGGAAGGATAAGAAAATAACTCATACCTTTTATTTAGCCTTAGTAGAACATGCATAAACTACACACACATGCTTGGGATATAGAGACACAACTTTGAAAATAAAAAAAATGCTGGATAATTGTGCCTCAAGAAGCATGATTACTCACACTAAAAAATAATAATAATAATCAATATATAATAAATAAGTAAATCTTAATTTCGTGGCCTACTCTACTTGCATATTTGACCTGAGGGGTGTTTTTCCACCTGGTGTCCTAAAACCTTCTGGTTTGGGAGTCATCGGTTTGATATGTGTTACATGAGTAAAGTAGAAAGCCTAATGAAATCAAGAATAATAAACAAATATTAATAAAATTAAATGATATTCAAAGTTGAGTTGAAAAATCTCAAGCACATCACACTTACACATTATGCATATCTATCTAATGCAAAATAATAGAATGAGTTAGAAGTATAAGAACCTTTCTAAATTTAAAAAAAAATCATAATTTCTTCTTTTATAAAGGCTAAAGTATAGGAGGACTTATGAGGGTTAAACCTAATTCTTACACCATTCGGTCATTTTTACTTAGATGATTGAAAATTCTTTTTCATAAAAGAGGTTTGCTAACAACTAAGTATTTTTTTCACTTACTGGATTTTGTGGGTGCAATCTGCTGAAAACCCTCAGGAGACGACACTCCTCCTTTAGGGAAAACCTAGAGGTTTAAAGGCTTGTTGCACATGCTCAGTGCAATCACGTCACCTACGAAAGTGGTGTAATAATTTTCTTATTTTTGTTTTGCTCGGGACGAGCAAAAAGATAAGTGTGGGAGTGTGATTAGTCTCTAATTTTGCATAATTTTCATCACATTCTCATATTTATTTGATGTAAAATTCTACTAATAAAGCTTTGCTTGCTTAATCCTAGGTCGATGGTGTGCAAATGAAGAAGAAGACCCTAAACCAACATTTAATGGGTGATTAAAGGCCTACCAAGTAGCCATTGACTTTAGAGAGGAGATTTTATCAGCATAGGGCATCAAATCACGAATCCAAGATGTCAAGTGGACAGGAGACAGGAGGGGCGGCACACTGCCCAAACCCTGGCGCGCGCCGCCTTGACATGGGCGCACGCGCCCGAGCTTTGAGCCAGGGGTTGCTCTCCTGGCTCCCTTTCCCCTGGTGCCTATAAATACCCCCTAGGGGTCTTCAGTTGGCAGGTATCCAGAGCTTTAGTAAGTTGTTGTAATCTTGTTTTTAGAATTATAGTTGTTTTAGTTTCCTTCTTCTAGTTTGAGTTTTAGCCATTAGAGTGAAAGAGAGAGAGAGAGAGTGTGTGTACAAGTTGTATTTAAAGGTGACAAGCTAATACAAGTAACTACTTTTCTTTCTTCTTTCCATTTACTTGTGTTTTCT
>JAVJIF010003889.1:0-52500 GCA_038442645.1 Agave tequilana | reverse complement strand
TCGCTCTCCCTCCTTGTGGATACGACCCATATAGCTACTTCGCTATTATGAAAGAATCATAAAAGTAGTAACATCAACCCACACTCTCTTTACTTATTCTTGTGCTTGCTTTTTGTCAATCAGGGTGTTAAGCAGATATCCTTGGTGAGTTATCTATTCACCGACATAAATGAAAAATCTAGCCCAGTGACTAGTCTGGCCCCTTGCACCGATGAAGAAATCGCCGAGAGGATCAATGCCTCCACAAGCTCCTACACCACCGAGTCAAAAAAGGACATTTTCAAATTTGACACAGTTTTTAAAAGTTTTCACCACCAGGCCCGGATTCCTATCTCCAACTGGGCTCTTTTGGCGGGTTTCCTCATGTTGTGGCTGAAGCGTTGTGTGGTGCCAACGCTACCGCACGAAGTAATCATTGCGACGTGGTATACCCGACGGTCTAGCTAGCGCACGGGAAGTCAATCTTCCTTATCCCGGTGATGGTAGCTGGGATCCAGAGTGGGTTGTGGGTGCTGACCAAAAGCCTATGCCAAGTGGAGGCCATTATAGACTCAAGGTAGGCCCGTGGTAGATTCGGAAGGAAGGTCAGAAGTGAGGACTCCTAATCCCAGAGTCGAGCTTCCATATACGTACCTAATGACCTGATATGTCACGCACTGCCCTTCATTGATGACGGCAATGTCCCCCTCTGAAGGCTTCATTCCTTTTGTGCAGAGGCTGGAGAATTCGAGCTGGTCTCATTACTACGTGTACTTTGTTTGGAAATGCATTCTGAGCAGCTCGAATTATCAGCGGATCATTGCTTTCCCGAGATTTCTGGCGCGTCTTACGGGGATAAGTTTGCTGACCTTGCAGGATCAGATGACTTCACAAGACTGCCATCTGGAGTCTTTTGGTGGCTGATCAATATTCGGCCTGGATATCTGATCTTCTGGCAAGGTGACTCATGTACGATTGAGCCTTACATGCCAAGTCGTTTTGTTCGACCGTTTGGCTATGATCAATTATATGTCGGCAACCCTAACGCTAAACTCCGCTTTAGTGGCAACCTATTTAAAGGTGTCCGGGCGTGGTACTACAGTGTAGCTGGAGGGACGAGAGTTGCTTTTAGCTTGCCTTACAGGATGCCCAATTGTCATACCAGCCTCAGTTTTTGCACCTGGTACTCCTTTCTAGAAGGGTGTCTGGATTCGAAATAAATACTGCATTAAGAGTATCAAGGCGTCTTATAAAGCCAAGTTGGAGTCCAACAAACGTGTTCGAGGTATGACCAAGTAATAGGAAGCCGAGAGGGAAATAGGAAGGGATGTAGGGATGGAGCCCAAGAGGGAGGTCAGCCGAACAGGGGCAACAACTACGAAGATTGAGCCTCGAATAATTGCAACCAAGGAACAATCCACTAGAAGGGGTCGGCAAGCTGTGGCCAAGCGTCCTCGTGACTCTACCTCCCAGGGTGAGCCCAGCCTGAAGAAGGCCAAGAGCGGTCTGAGGTTGAAGTTTCGACCCGGATGCCTGAAGTAGTCCCTGCCGGTGCTGAAGAGCAGGAGGAAGAAGAAGAAAGAAGGAGGAGGAGTCCCAACTCTTCGCTCTCGAGGTCTACTTAGTAGGGGCCCTGCGATCCTAGCAGAGAGAGAGCTTGCGGGCAAATCTGTCATGGCTGAAGGGGTCGAAAGGCCTCAAGTTGACTTGGTGGAGAGGGATGATGTTGAGATTTCAGGAGTCTCAACTCAGCCTGAACCCTCTTCGGCTCAAGAGAGAAGGGCAGAGGTGCAACAGCCTAGGTCTCCCAGCGTGTTGATGCCTACCTCACGGGTTGTTGAGCCCAGCCCTACTACCGGGGTTCTTAGTGGTAAAGCCCTAATCGCTGAGACCTCCTGGGTCCGATGGTCATCTTCGTCATCCGAAGAGCATGAATATTATTCTTCCGAAGAAGTCAACTTCAGTAATGAACCCACTCTTCCTGATATGAGCAAATTCTCACATATATTAGAGGAAGAGATGCAGGGGTACGTTCCTGCGATGGTTCCACCGGCAGGAGAGATTGCCACCGCTGAGGGTATTTCTTTATTCTCCAGAATTGTTTCTCCATCAGGTTGGAAAAATGTTTTAACATTTTCTTTTGAATTTCTTCTACAGGGCTGGCTGCTGGTAGTAAAGCCACAACTTCTTCTCACATTGAGGAGATGATCTAGGAGCTTGCCCAACAGGAGGGCCTTGAAGTTCCCGCTACTGGGATGCCTCATGAGGGTGCAACCGCCGAGATTGGGGAACCCTCCTTTTCTTGGTAATAGAATATAGATATGCCTTATACCCTTTTTTTTTTACTGACATCAACGTTATGGTTGCAGAGAGCACTGGGGTAGCTCTAGTAGAGGATCCTGCGGCAAGCATTGGCACAGAGGATAGCCCAGTTCAAACTTCGACTGGTGAACCGAGTGCTATGGAGTTCGTTGCTGCCTCTGTTGTTGTGGAAGCTACTACAACAGCCGTCTCGGAGGTGTTAGCCTCGGTCGCATTGTCAGAAGAGCCTGTTGTCGGCCTCGTCCCCGCACAAGTTGAGTCAATTCCCATTTCTATGGGTGTTACTCATCCTGTCATAGAGAGGGATCCGGAGTGCACTGGCAGGGTCATCTCTAGCTACCGACATCATGGAAGAACTGGCACATCAAATGATGCAATAATTTTTCGCTTCCATGAAGTCATGCATTGAGTTAGTCCTTTCCAGGGGAAGTTCCTTCGAGTTTGCTCAGATGCTTCTTGAGAATCAAATCGAGAACATCCATCATACTGGAAGTCCTGCGCAAGCTAGGGTGTATCTGATGCTTGTTGAACAGCTGGGGATATGCCTGAGGGAACTAAAGACTCTGGAAAAGGGTAGCTTAATGGATGAGACTCGGTTGATGCTGGGTAAGCTCCTCGCCGCTCAAGAATACGAGAAAAAGAGATTGAGGAGCAAATGGCTGAAGAGGCTTGTCATCTCCACCACTTCCAAGCCGACTATCAAAGATTGGATGACGATTCGAAGGAATCTGAGATCGTCATCCAAAGTGAGGAGCAAGTTATTGTCACTGCTCAAACTTTTATTGCTAGGGCACATGCCTTGATTCAAGTCAACGAACAGAAACTTGCTGTCGCCAGGAAAAGCTGGAAACCGCCAAGACACAAGTTCAAGAAAACCTTACTGCTTATTCCTCTAGGTTGGAGTCGCTTCAGACACAACTAGTTACGAAGAGATTCTTGTCAGAGGAAGAGTTGTGGGTTCAAGTTTTGGCAGAGGCCGAGAAGGTACGCCAACAGGAGATGCAGTGCCTCCGGGAATGGATCCATTCTATGGCGGAACATGATTATTAGCCTTCTTCCCCTTTTTGTATTTCTCCATTTTTCCATAACACTCCATTTGTCAAATATAAGAGTGTTTGTGTTACTTTTATCATTTTTTGAGTCAAATAATAAAAGTTATCAAATTCTTGTCTTGTCTTTATCCTTTCCTAGTCTTTGAGAATTAAACAGACTCTTTGTTACCTGGATGAACTCAGCTTTCATAGGCGCAACCCTTGACTATTTGTGAAAACATAGTCCTTAGTCATTTTGTTGAGACGCGACCATGAATGATAGAGAATAAACTCAGGCTGCACTGAGTTTGTGATTGGGACGCGACTTTTATTTGTAATGGAGACGCAGCTCTGATTCATTAGGAGGACGTGACTCTAGCCCTTTGAGAGAACGTGGCTTTGAATCATTTGAGAGAAACGCAAACCTGCGTTCTTCAATTTGATAAAAGGGACGCGACCTTCCGATTTGTAAAGGACGCGGACTTCAAGACGCTATCCTGAATTGTTGAGGAACACGATCCTGGATCGCTGAGGAGACGCGGCTCTGGATCATTAAGAGGACGCGACTATGGATCACTAAGAGGATGCATCTCTGGTTCACTAAAAAGACGCGATTGTGGCTTCTTCAATTAGACAAAGAAAACACGGCCCTCAGATTTGCGGACTTATGAACACGGCCTTTGAGTCTGCGCAAGAACGCAGACTTTAGGACGCAGCCTTCAAGTCTTGTTAAAGGACGCAGACTTTAGGACGCAACCTCCAAAGCATCACATGCAATCCGTCTTAAAGATTTTGTTGAATCTTTCAATGTCAAGTCAGCATTGACGGTTGGGGACTTGTGTCTTTGTTTTTCCCATAGTAAAAGTCCACGTGTCTCATCCACATTGGATTTGATATTCGTGCATAAATTATCGCTGATGGCTTTGATTTTAATTATAGGCCTTCTAGCAAGCCTATAAATAGGCCTCAACCTCTTAACAGTCATTCATCTTTACTATTTTTCTTTGCGAGCATACGCTCTGAAGGACTTTATCTTGATTGTCCACCTTCCCTTCAAGGGCATGTGTTCTGAGGAACAAAAAGAACCCAAAGCTTCCATGCTTTCTTTCAATTTTCTTTGAAGATTATCACTATTAAGTGATTTCAAGATTAAAAAGCATTGCTTTAAGTGCTTTTACGACTGTGCCTTGACAAATGAAGCCCAACTTCTAAACCGTGCCTTGACAAATGAAGCCCAACTTTTAGAGAAATCTCCTTCGGGTAGGGACTGTCTTTTGCCATGAAATACTCATTCTCTCTGAAGTTCTGTCTTTCCCGTTCATTGAAGAGATTCTATCTCTTGATTTCATGTTAAAATCTGGTTGACATGTCCCTGTTCTGCAGATGTGCCTTTCAGATTTCTTGATGAAACGCGAGCTTATTGACTTCAAAATCTAGGTCTCAAGTTCTTCAGACGCGAGTGTGATAGACTCTACATTTGAATCTTGAAATACGAGCTGTGTAAATTAAGCTCGCGTTTGGGGTTCTTGACTTAGAGAATTTGAATTCTGCTCTTTTGAGACTTCGGGATGCGAATATGGTGAGCCCTGCATCCTAGACGCGAGAGTTGCGTCTTAGAGTTACCTCAGGTAGTTTTTAAGGCCCGCGTCTGCGCTATTGATTTATGCGTCGTGTCTCACATCTCGAACGCAAGTCTAAAATAAGACTGCATTTGGATCCATATTCTCTACATCTGTTATATCCGCGTCTAGAGTTCATTACTTCAGTCTCGCGTTTGCGCTTCAGATTTTCTGTTCCTGTCTTTGCAGAATTTTAACCTTCAAGTTTTTGTTCTTTGCAGGTTCTAGCAGGCTCAATCAGTCTTCTGCGTCTTTGCTGAGCTTATGGGAGAATATTTCAATCAGCCAGCTTGTTCGATTGGCGAGCACTCGGGTAGTCAGAACTCCTGTCATGGGTAAGCTTGGTTCATGGGAGAATATTTGGACTGGCCCGCTTGTTCGATTGGCGAGCACTCGGGAGATTAGAGCTCCTGTCCATGGGCGAGGAGGATTCGCGCGGTTACTAGTACCCGTCAAGGCCTTATTGGACATGACGCACAAGCAATGCCCCTGCTTCGTCATGGTCACAGTGGGTATGATAGTGGGTATGGTGTCTTTGAAGACCACAGGAAAGAGGATGTCACCAGTAAGGTCTCAGATCCTCCCTTCACCAATCTTACTCAAAGAAGTGACAGCGACGAAAAGCCTATGCTCGTTGGATGACTTTCTGGTGGTGGGGATGCTTACTAAGCAAAGGATTACGGCCTACACCAGTTGGTCGGGTGAAATCAGAATGCTCCCCTGCATTTCAACCTCGAGAAACACCATTATTTTCAAGAAGAGAAGAAGTCGATCCGCTTTTCCTTACCGCAGTAAAAAAGAAGAGTATGATGTACCTTTGATGTTTTAAGGAGTGAGTGCTGATCGGGGAAAAATCACGCACAAAAAGTGTATGTTTTGAAATCGATATTTAAAGTGTGTGTGCTTTGGCTTCCTCGATCTTCTGTTATAGCATAGAGGCTAAAACGAGTCAAATTTACAAGGACGGGAGGCGATTGAAGCTTACACGGTATATTCATGTGTATATTAACGGTTCTTTAATGTTTGAAAGAATGAAAAGAAAAGATAACAAAGAATGAAAAGAGAAGTACGGTGAAACACAAAGAAGTGAGAAACATAGAAAAGAATATATTTGTGATTTTTGTGGTATTTCTAAAATGAAGTGAAAAAGAAAGAAAATCCATGGCTACTAACTATTAATGCCTCAACTAACCATGCTAATCTTTTAGTGATAGTTGCCTTACATGTATCATGGGCCATCACTAGTCCTTGATTCAAGAGCGTTGCAAAGCATAACACATATGTAATTCATCACATCCCAACTCAACAAACAAGTGCAAGCTACACTTAAACCATCAAAACTAATTTTCTATAATTTGTTTTCTTTTCTCATAATTTACAATTTCCTATAATTTTTTTCTTTTCTACTACAAATTTTTTTTATTTTTTACATTTTTTTCGTGTATTTTCTTTCCCTCACTAAATTATCTCTAATTTAGTTTTTCCATTCTTTCTGTTTAAAAAAAATCGTTCCAAAGATTTTTTAATTTCTGTTTACTAATTATTCATTCATTTCTCTTTATATTATCTTTTGCTTTTGCAATTCTTTTCTATTTGATTTTTTAATTTTTTTCTTTCCAATTTTGATACTATTCTACTTTTTCATTTTTTCTCTTCTTTTAGCCAGATTATTTTCCTTTAATTTTTCATTATTCTTTTTCTTCTTTTCTTTCTATTTTTTCTTTTATTCTTTCATTTTTTTATTTTTCTGATTATGTAATTGTTGTATTTTTTATTTTTAGTTTTTATAAATTTTTTATTTTCCTTTTCATTTATTTTCACTAAAGTTTTTCTTGAAAACCTTAAAATGTGATGAATAATAAAGTCTTGATTCAAGTCAGAAGGTAAATAAAGTAACATATATAGAGTAGTGATCCGTGAGACAACTGGCTTAGGTAAAAAGATGAGAAGGGAGCACAGAAGACGTCAGATTAGATTTTGGGTGGTTGAGGTTAGATTCAGAGGAACTAAAGTTATAGCCAAATACTAAATTAACCCAAAACCCAAATTAACCAACCAAAAGCTAATGTCAACCATTCAAAAGATAATCCGATGGCTCCTGTTATAACCCCCGATCCTAGTTGTACGTGTATACATACTAATACTCGATACATTGTAAATACCCGATTTGATCCTTTTGATAGCTGTATACTAATACTCGATACATTGTAACTACCCGATTTGACCCTCTTGATAGCTGGACTGAGATCATTTCAGCTTAAGATATTATTTTTTAATATTTTGAATTTTTCTACATTTTTTTGAAAAAAATTTTGATTCGTAGTGGACCAGTGTCGCTAACTGACTCCAGGGATTTTAATTAATAATCGAGGATGAATTTCATGAATCCGACTTCGCGATAATGTTCGGGATGATATTTTTATTTTGAGAATTTGGGGTGTTTTTTCTGAATTAATAGGAATTAATCAAATAAATTAATAATTAAATAAGTTCACAAAAACAAAAATAAAAATAAAATAGAAACCAACCTTATAAGGTTTCGAACCCGAGTCCCCTTTACGTGGATTGAATGCTCTAGCAACCAGGCCGCCTTCGCTAACTGTCAAATGGGCAACCCAATTTTATTTAATCTTCTTCCACACTTCATCCTTTATTCTTGCAAAATTAAATAAAATCTGCATGTGGCAAACAAGTTTTTCGAACCGCACACCTTGAGGGTAGAGTGCACTAACCACTCTGCCACTTTGGAAAGTTAAATGTTGGGCAACATTATTATATTTAATTTTTGCCAACCTCTATATCTCTCTCACCAACAGCCCAACCCACCCCCTCACCTTCATACTCTGTGCACGCCGCGCGCCCACGAGATCTCTCCATCTTATCCTCTTTCTTCTTCTCCTTCCTCTCTTCTCTGCCTCCTCCGCCACGCTAGCCAGAGACACCGCCGCCGGCCAGCGCCTCTGCTGTACGGCCACCCCGGCTCTTTCTCGCTCTCCCTCTCTCTTTTTCCCGCTCTCCTTCTCTATTTTTCCCGCTGTCTCTCTCCCTCTCTGTTTTTCTCTTTCTCCGTTCTCACTCCCACTTACTCTCATTCTCTCTGTTTGTTCTTTCCCCCCTCACCCACTCTCTCTCCCTCTCTTTTCCCTCGGAACCACACGCCACTGGTGGCCAGGACCGTTAGCAGCCCGCAGTGGCTACCCACCAACTCCAGCCGGCTGGCCTCCGCCGTGCGCTGCGCGTGTAACAACAGCAGTTGTTGCCGCAAAACCAGAACCTGCTTCTTATTTCAACCCAAATCTAATCCTTTAAATTATGGGTTTGGGTTTCTGGTCAGAGAGGAACTCGACCCGCATCCACAACTTAAGTAAGGTAAAATTATATGTCATGAGGAACTTGGAGTTTTTATTTGTTGATTCTCGGTATGCTTGTCTCTCTTTTATTCCTATTATTTCTTTTAATTCTTGTATATCGATCTTATTGATCATTCCATTCTCTTATTCATTTGTTATCATGTGTAGACAGTTATATGTGATATTACAGTGATGTAATTTATTAATGTAGATTTGTATAACTTGTTAGGTTACTTAAGGCTTAGTGCGTATACATGGGTATTCTTCTTGTGCATATGTGTCGCCGACTCTCAACGCATCTCCGCTCCAGCGTATTTTGGGAAGCGGGGTGTGACACAGTTTTCTTGGTATCAGAGCCTAGGTTTTTGACTTGCGACTTCACTTTTGACTTTCTCTTTTCGCAAGAAGAACCTAGTTCTTTCCGATAACTTAAAATGAATTATATATACACTGCAATGTATATAATATTCACACTATGATATCGAGTCCATTTGAAAATTGACCGTCCTCTCTTTGAAATTCATCCCTTTGATCTTTCGATGTTCCTGATTCCAACTCTTCTTTTAAAGTGATTAGTATTTTCTATCTCAATTCTCATCCTTCTTCTCGAATCTATTTTCCCAATTTTGTCTCTTGGAACTAGTCATACTCCATGCTGAAGATGGTAGCAGAAATAAGAGTAGCACAGCAGAATCGTGGTCTCCCCGAGAGGAGATGTGAAAACTTGATATCTTCTCCTTTGACCTTGATCTTTTATCATTTTCTGCGTTATCGAAATTTCGAGAACGAAATTTTTGTAAAATGGATAGAACGTATTAATAATACCGTATTTTTATTTTTCTAAATATTTATTAATTTTGTTATACTTTTTTCTATTAGTTAATATTAATTAACTAATTTATGACCTATTATTATTATTAATACAGATTATTTTGAGATAGTAAAATAAAAATGTTGTTATGCAACAAGTTACAGAAGCTCGAGTCAGTAAAATGGCTCCTAGCCCATGCTTCCTTTCGCACATTTAAGAGCCATCTTAGAGCACCAGGGGAGACCTTATATGTGCCTCTTAAAGCATCTAACCAATCAAGTTTCACACATGTCATCACAATTTTCCACACCTTTTTCTTATATAGGAGAAACTTAAACTTCTTCCTAAAGTTGTCACACAGGTGTCGCACACAATATCTGTGATGTTCATTTGGCAATATCTGTTTGAATGTCTCTAATAGACCCTATACACAAGAAGCGTACATGTAAATATCATCATTTATTTATCATTGCCTTTAAGTAGAAAATTAACTTTGTCTTCACTTTTGTTAAACTAGTATCAGCAAAACCCATTAGCCGTCATTGAGAAGCAAACAAAGATTCATCGCAAATATGACAACATCGTACGTCATTATAGAATAAGGACATTAGTGCAAGTAATTTTGATATTTTAATAATACTTGATAGATCAATTAATTCCAGTTATTAAAAATACAAGATAGATTCAAAACACATCAATCCAACAAATTATGATATTTATTCAAGTAGGCTCAGAACATGAGTTTGACAAAACATATTACACATGCTTTATTTATAAAATAATGCATGAAAACATCCACAATGATATTAAGCTAGTAAAAGTAGTAAAAAAAACGTTAACACTTTAAACTTGATAATGAAAACAGACCTTTTGCCCATCAGATATGAAAGTATATTCTTGATCATGTTGCACATCTAGAGCTTCCAATAGGTAATTCAGAAACCAGGACCAGTTCTCTCTTTTGTGATCATAGAAACAGCCAAGAGAAATATTTTATGTTGGCATCTCTACTGGTTGCAACTTAACAAGACACCACCAAGTTGACTTTTTAGAAAAGTGACATCCACCCCTATGAAAGATCTGCATCCCTCTTTGAACATCTTAAGTCGATATGCATAACACACACAAAACCAATCAAGATAGGTTCATCTTCAGGACTATTGGGATTTTACTTTAGTTTTCCAAAGGAGCCAGGATTCTTCTGCAATATCACATGAGAATAGTTTCACAACTGGAGATATTGTTGCTTGTAGCACTCTGAAATGTATTTTCTAGCTAATCACCTAGCTCTCTTGGGTTTTGGATCTTTGAAATCATATTCCAAGTCTCTGTTTATGGCATTCCTTATAGCTTGGAGTGGCAATGAGGTTGGTTCCTAAACTCTTCAACATACCTTTTGGCTAGCAATAAGGCTGTCGCTTGTCGGTGCACACTTTAGAGCAATGAACAAGCTTTGTAAGTGTTTTGATAATCCATTTCTCTATTGCTGTCCCAAGACCCATAACACCCAAACCCACATTAATTTTCATAGATAACTCTAATTCTACCCTCCTTCATTCTTCTTCCATTTCAAGTCATATCTTTTTAAGATATCATCCTGCCTTAACAATTCTCTCAGTTCATTAGCAGTAGCAAACTCCATCCCAACTTCCAAATGTGGTTCTTGAAAATCTCTTCCACTGCATATTGTGGTCCTTTCTTGTGCTTCACATCATCATCAGAAGCATGGAAACTTCTAAGATCATCAGAGTTATCGAAATCTGTTACCCATTCTCCTTGAAGTTCACACTCAGGTCCAGCAGGCACATGTAGGCCATTAGCTTTTTTTCAACATAGGGAAATTCTACTAACAACTCACACTTAAAATGATTTTTTAAATTATAATTTTACTTATAGATGAAATGTATATAATACTCTCTTTTTTCCCTCTCATTTCCTCTCCAAGAGTTTCCAGCATTTTTCTTTCTGCACCATCAAACTAAAATTCTCTCTAAACCCTAAAACTCTTCTTCCTCTTCAATGGTTTAATTCGATCAATGTTGCAATCTCCTGTTCAGAATCCAAATCGCTATCACTGCGTTCATCTCCAATCTAATCATTCCATACTTTCGTATAAGTAGGTTGATTATTACTGTCAGTCAAAGGATTTTGGTTGAGCATAGTTCTCTTCTCCATCCTCTTCTTTGCCATTTTCATCATCTCCCTCACCATCATCATTAATATCATCATCTGTAGTTGAACCGGAATGTTGACCATCATCCTCATCATCCTCTACTTCATGAACATAAAGATCAACTATCCTCTCCCTAGTGTTATCCACAATTAGGCTGACAATTTTATCACAATTTACAAGAATACAATGAGATAAATCCTTCTTCCAAGATTTAAAGAAAATATTATATCCATCTTCATATCCTAGCTCTCTTATTATAGCCCGTGACTCTTCCCAAACATGCAACAACGACTGTGCATCTTTAATACATCCCTCTTTGCCCCCAATATAGGATCCCTTGGGTCTTGTAGTAATTTTACAGCCATGATGCATCTTCAATAGAAATGTTCTACTATTCTGAATACAGAATAATAGAAGAAGTCAAGGAAATACTCATTTTCAAATAATAAATGAATAGATAACAAAGTGAACAACTATTAAAAGGATAATCTATGTCTAACAAATAATATCTTCAATAAAAATTGATGTTTCTATATCAAATTGCAACATAGTTATTACCAAGATTAAAGAAAATCTTTAAGACAAAAACATGATAGTGTTAGGGTTACTCAAAATAAATACATGAAGGGCCAAGATAAAATTTAAAAGAAAAATCCTAACCTCGAGCCAAAAAACTAAACCATTGTATTAGATATTGGGAAAGTAAATGTCTTAACTATTCCAGTTTTTCATTAAAGGTGAGGGACTATCTAACAAGAGTTGTAAAATTTTATATATTTTTTAATGTTTTCTTTTTTCTTTATCTTCCACTAAGTAAACTACTGTAATTTGCTATTTTCTATTAAAAGACAATTTTGATTTGAAATTTCTTGCTAACTTTGCAAGTTGAGTAAACCCCCTTTCTAAACTACTGAATATTATGCAAGACTTAAAACATATTTTCCTTTGACTCTGTATGATAATAATTGGTCCCCTTCAAAATTCTTGAATGACTTTATTCAAATAAAATGTCTAACTCACTTTACTTTGTGATTGTATCCTACTGTCAATCTTATTTATTTACACAATAAACAATAATTAAATCATAAGTCAAAACAATGAAGCCTATCATTAATCATATAGTACAACACGAAAAGTGTATAATTAAAATCATTTTTAACAAGAACCAAGAGCTAAAACAATTAAGTCTCTACCCCAAAAAAGGAAACAAAGTTCCAAAGAACAGAGAACACGTGGAGAAGAATAATTCCATCTTGCAGGACACTACAACAAATTTATATAACAATGATAATTCTAATGCAAGAAGTTCAAAAAAAACCATAAAAATAATTTTGGCGGCTCAGTATAAGTTCCCAAAAAAATTTCATCATGAATCAAAATTTCTCTCAAGTGGAACTTAATTTCTAACTCAAGCAAAAAAATTCCATCAAATGAAGACTCTAACTCCCCTAATTTACAAAAAAAAAATAGGATTCAAGGTCTTACTAAGAAGTTGTCTGCGCGTTGACCACCAATGGCAGACTTCTCTCGCACGCCAAGTGTTCCACCATCATGAAAGCTCCTCAACAGACATGGCACCCCCAGATTTAATAAAGGCCCCCCCCCCCCCCAAAAAAAAAATAAAAATGGTCAAAATATCCATTTCTTCTCCTCCTCCTTCTCTCCCCCTTCGTCGGTGAACCCATCGCCGGCGGGAGGGCTGGCGAACTCTCCCCTCTTACTAGCAAAGCCCCTATCCTCCCCTCTTGCCGGCAAGCCCTCCCCCTCTCGCTGGCGAAACCCTCCCCCTCCTCCCCCCTCCGCCCCCGACATCTCCCCTCTCTTCCCCTTTCGCCGGCGAACTCTCCTCCTCTCGTTGGCGAAATCCTCCCCTTCCTCCCTCTCTGCCCCAGGATCTCCCCTCTCCTCCCCTCTTGTCGGCGAACTCTCCCCCTCTCACAGGCGAAACCCTCCCCTCCTCCCCCCTCCGCCCGCGGGATCTCCCCTCTCCTCCCCTCTCGCCAATGAACTCTCCCCCTTTCAGTGGCGAAACCCTCCCCCTCCTCCCCCCTCTGCCCCTAGGGTCTCCCCTCTCCTCCCTCTGGATCTCCCCCATCTCCTCCTTCCCCAATTTCCCTTCCCCCAGTCTGTTCGGCCTGAGTCCAGTCGAGCAGACTTGGGTCTATTCGGCCGAACAATCTAGAATCCAATCGAACTCGGCCGAACGCTCTAGAATCTGGCCGAACAAACTAGAGAAAGGGGATGGGATCAGGGGGAAGGAGAGGGGAGGCCACGGGGAGGAAAGGGGAGATACGGGGGGAGGCCGAGGCGGGCAGGGGGATCGGGGGAGGAGGGACGGGAGGGGAGATGGGGGGAGGTCAGGAGGGGGTGGGGGAAAGAGGAGACGACGAGGATGGGGAGGAGGTTCACCGAAGGGGGAGGAGGTTGAGGAGGGAAGGGGTTCGCCGAAGGAAGGCTGGGGAGGCGGAGGGGGTGGAGGAAGGGGGTGCGGGGGAGCGAGGGTAGCCGAAGAAGAAAGAGGAAGGAGATGGAGGAAAGAGGAAGGAGGAAGAAGAAAGGAGTATTTTGGACTTTGCATCAGGGGTGGAATGGTAAAAAAAATAGTGGCACACTTGTAAATTTTTTTTTTTGGGGGGGGGGCTTTCTCATTTTTTTGGGGTGGCAATATTCGTTCTTAACAAGAAATATAGTCAAAACTAAAATGAAAAACTCAAAGAGCCCCTCTGGGGTATAAATGTCCAAAAAATTAATGATTAAGACTGTAAGGGGAAAGAATATTGCCAACTCAGGAAATGAGGAAGGCACCCCACAAATATTTACAAATATGCCATTATTTTTTTTGTCTATTTTACTCTCGGTGAATCCAAAATTCCTTTCTTCTTCTTTCTTCCTTCCTTCCTCCACCTGGCCTCCTTCTTCTCTGGCGACACTGACCTCCCCCTCCCTAGTGTTCCTCCGCTTGCCCTCCACCCTCACCCCTGAACCCCCTCATCCACGGCCTCCCCCTCCTCTCCCCGATCTCTCCCTCCCGCATGCTCTCTCTCCCCCTCTACCCTTCCCCCTCCCCCTCTACCCTTCCCCCAGCTGTTCGGCCTCGACCGAACAATTGGAGGAGGGGGTGGGCAGATGGAGGGGGAGATCGGGTGGAGGGTTCACCCTCCAAATCTTTATATTTCTAAAATTACCCCCTTTATTCTTTAAATTGATCAAATCCCCCCCAATCGTCAGTTCTGAAGCATAAAAAGAAATATTTTGTTAAATTTTGTGAAATTTCCTTAATACCCCTCATTTCTAAATTTTTGTGGAATCCAAATTAAATTTTAATTAAATTTTAATTAATTAAATTGATCAAATTAATTAACTGATGGAAAGGAGGGAGGGGAAGTGGTGGGGACGTAGACGGGGAAGGGAGGGCAGAGTGGTGGTGGGCTTAGGAGGAGCCGCTGTGTTTGTTCGAGGATGGTGCGATCGAAATAATGAAGAGGCAGGTGAGGAGGGTGAGCGGGTGAGTTTGGCCGATCTCGGCTTCCAAAGGGAGGGTCTCCCCTTGGGTGAATATTAGAGGAAGAAGGAGAGAAGGGGTGGGTTTGGATGGGTGAATTTGTGTGGAAGGAGAGAAGGGTGGGCTTTGGGTGAATATGATAAAAAATGAGGGTAAAAAAGTAATTGTATCTTAAAATTGTTAAAAAGATAACGTGATGGTTAATTTTGATCAAATTAAAGAATTATGGGGTAATTTTAAAAATATAAAGATTCGGAGTAATTTCAGAAATAAATAAGATTTGTGGGGTACATTTAGGAATTACCTTAAATTTTTTAGAGATCTTTTTTTGTAATTAAATTCAGAAAAGAAGACTTTTTATAAAAAAAAAAAATTGCCCAAAAATATTGAAGAATTAGAAAATAAAAATCTCAAGTGAAACTCAATTTCAAACTCAAGCCAAAAAATTTCATCAAACTACGACCCAAGCTCCCCCAGTGTACAGAGAAGAAAGGAGCATCCAAGGTCTTGCCAAACTTGAAGAAACCCCAAAATGAAAAACTCAAAGAGACCCATATGGGTATATAAATGTCCAAGAAATTACTGAGTAACACAGTAGGCGAATACCGTGTAATGGGTATAAATTTGAAATAAAAAATTGTACGGGGTATATCTTTGAAAGACATGCCAATCTTGGAGGTATTTTTTTGCATTATTGCCCACTGGACTATACAGAGAAGCATTAATTACATTTGAACTTACAGTAACACAAAGATGGAGCAAAGAGACGAAACAAAGCCATGAATGAAAATGGAATGTGCTGTTTCTATACAACTAGCAGTTGATGAGTAAACACCACCAAAACACAACAAATAAAATAAATAAACCAAATGAATGACTGAGCAGCATCATCAGGCTCCAATAAATCAATCTCAAGCTGCTTCAGTACTTGAGACTACTCCTTTTGATGTTTACCCGAACAATCCTACGGGAACTTGTTCTCATAACGGTATGTTTGTTCGTAGGCTGAGAGTGGGAGAGGGGGAGGAAGAAATGTTTCTCCCTGCGGCTTTCATCATTCGCAGCTTTTACTTGTTGAGAAGACGAAGACAAGGGGGCAGCAGTACTTGGTTCCTGCGGCTTTGGCCACAGTAGTGTCATTCCAGGTCTGACTTTGATTCGCACCTTCGTAAACTTAACCTTCGGGGGATCATTAATCTGATCAGCATTGATCGATTTTACTTCTTGATCAGATGAAGGCATGGTGGGGCCTTCTGCAGGGAAGTTCTTGGAGTAGACCAACTTCAAGGACTCAATGAGACGCTCCTGGGATGGGTGTTGATGCAAGTTGACGTCTCGGAGCCAACGCTTCACCCTCTTCATATCCGGATCATCATCACTCTCAAAATTCTGTGAACGCTTCATTTTCTTGAACATGCAGTTGAGAGAGAGAGAATGTGTGTTTTCTCGCTCTGGTAATGAATTTGATTGCGTTTAGTGGACGTTATTACCACAAGCTAGGGTTTATATAAGACAACTAGAGGAGGAGGCTGTATTTGGTAACTAATTAATTTGCGATTTTCTAGTGCGTGCAAGACTCGGATTCGGATTAGTTTTAGGAAACCGGATCCGTTTTAGGAAACTAATTAAGACAAACTTTGAATTAGGGTTTGAATCAAGTCGGTTGTCTGTTTTGTGAAGTGAAACATAGTCCAATCATCATGTGCATATATAAATGATGATAATTGTATTAATGCTATTTACATTTCATAAATGCTCTATTTTATTGGCCTAGTTAGCAGTTTTAGTTATATTATTTTAATAAATGAAAAAAAAAAAAATCCCATCACGCTAGGGATGGGAATTGCATGATCAGTTTGGTGCTATTCAATTTGAGGCCATGTAATTTTCGGGTATTTTTTTTTATTATACTATTATTATATTTCTTACTTATTTATATTACTACTTATTTTTAATATAATATTATTTATTTATTTTATTATATATTATAATTATCATTCAATGGTTGTTACTAAATTTTTAACTCACAACTGTTAATCATTAATTTAGTGCGAAGTAAATAAGTAATAATTGATAATAATAAAGAATTATTCTATTATTATTTATTCATAATTATTATTAATAAGTGTTAATATTATGAAAAGTTATTAATTATTTTTATATAATAATTTAGTAGTGCTAAGTTAGCATATAACAAGATAAGTTCCACATCATCAAAGTTGCTACAAGAATTATCTTAATATTAGTCCACATCGTTCACATCTAAATTCAAGAATTTTAGTGAACCCAAAGAAATTGTCTAAGGCCTAGGCCAAATCGTATCAGGACAATTTGTTCAAGCTACTCTAAAGTCATGAACTAATGCCACCCTTTGATAAAAATAGTAATTTTCATGCGACTACATTTCTGAAATTGAACAACTGGAAAGGTCAAAAGTAAAGACCAAGACTTGACCTCATATTTGCAGCGAAATAATCTGGCAAAGCAGTAGGCGTCGAAGAGGAAGAGACTGTGGCATGCAGCGAGAAGAACCATCACCGAAATAGCACCACATAAAAGCACAGGCACTGAATCACACTACAGGACAGTTGTCCCCTCCCCCAGCTAGTCAACGAGAGTATCGACCCCACTCTCATGTGCTCTAGGAGCAGGACTTCAGCTAGAATTGCGTTCAACACTCTTAAGAGCTCTCTAGCTCTAGTAGCCCAAAACTCCTTCTAAGATTCTGGGAGCGCCATCTAAACCCTTCTACCTCCCTGCTCCATGCCGTGTAACCATTTCTGTCTCATCCTTCTTATCTATCGCAAAAAGTCTCCGGAGTGTTTATAGGCCTTTCATGTTGGGAGCATTCTGGAGATCTAAGTGCAAACACCAGAATATGTTGCAGAACAGTCACCAATTGGTAAGAACAAATAGAGAGAAAGATACACCGAAAACATAAACAGAACGAGTTTCTGAAATTGCCTACCTCCTCGAGGCAGAAGAGGGGAGAGATCTTATTAATCAATCAATTATAGGATATGATACATGGGAAAATATCACTCCTTATATGTCCACAGAGTCCATAATGAGGAGAAGAGTGAGGAGAGATGAATTTGTGAGGAAGGAGAGAAGGGGTGGGTTTGAATAGGTGAATCTGTGAGGAAGAAGGAAAGAAGGGTGGAGTTTAGGTAAACGTGATAAAAAATTAAGGGTAAAAATGCACTTGTATCTTAAAATTATTAAAAAGATAACATGAGGGGTAATTTTGATCAAATTAAAGAATTATGGGGATTTTAAAATATGAAGATTCAGGGGTAATTTTAGAAATAAAGAAGATTTGTGGTGTATATATATAGGAATTGCCCTAAGTTTTTTAGAGATCATTTTTTTTGTAATTAAATTAAAAAAGATGACTTTTTAAATAAAACTGCCCCAAAAATATTGAAGAATTAGAAAAAGAAAATGTCTCTCCAGTGAAACTCAATTTCAAACTCAAGCAAAAAAATTTCATCAAACTACGACCCGAGCTCTCCCAATGGACAGAGAAGAAAGAGTATCCGAGGTCTAGCCAAACTTGAAGAGACACGTAAATGAAAAACTCAAAGAGAGCTCTATGGGTATAGATGTCCAAGAAATTACTAACACCAAGAGCGAATACCATGTAACGGGTATAAATTTGAAACAAAAAATTGTACGGGGTATATCTTTGACTTGCCAAACTTGAAAGACCTGCCAAACTTGAAACAAAAAATTAGTAGTTCTTGTTGGGATATATGAAAAATTAAATATGAATCTTTGAGTTGAATTATGGCGAGATCTGTTGATAGAATCAATTGGATAATAGTTGGAGTGTGTTCTCCTTTCATTGGGGATGAACGTGATATATTCATATGTTCAATTCTGACTTCGAATCAATGAGATATTCAATCTAAAGCTTGCTTAATTCAAAATCTAAACGGGACTAAAGGTAACTAAAAGTATTTAGTCCCACATTGGACATGGGATGAAAGTTTGAAGTGTTCAAATAGAGAAAAATGAGAACAAAGGGTGTGCCCTTTGGGTACTTGGAGTTTTCGCGCACGATTAGGGGGGTCGGCGCTGGCGCCGGCGCCTGGGGATCAGGCTCGGGTTCGGGTTCGGTAATCCTATCCGGTCCGCTTCTTTTTGAACCGAGCCACACGGGTACAGTGTTACAGCGGATTGCTCCACTCAACTATCCGGACCCGTGCAACGGCTGAAAGAAAACCGCACGCGAACCGTTGCAATGGTATGTGCGGTTCCTGTATGGAACAATCCGTTGCAACAGTTCAGACCGAACCTTGCAACCATTCAGACTCTAATTTACGCCTCTGCCCTTCCCAGAGCGCTATAAATAGCGCTCTTTTCTTTCATTTTAATGACACAGCAACAGAGCGCATCTCTCTCCCTTCTTCTGTAACTCGAGTTCTGAATACTCTGTAACTCAGATTCTGAAGTGAAGAAGTAACTCAGCTCTGAAGCAAGATTCGTTCTGAAAGAAGGCTCAGAAAATTCAACAGATTCTTTAATAGAATTGTTGTCTGAATCTGTGGCTTCCAAAGAAGAACATTCTTCTAGCCCCCTCCTTTCTCTACAGTGGGTGTTCCTCCAAAATAAAGACAAATATTCTTCCTGAGATTTGTCTTGGTCCTGCTGCATTGATAATCCTGTGAAGGTACTGGTTAACTACAGTTCGACTGTACGAGAATTTGGTGATGCTACCGAATACCATGAAGGAGTGTTGTATCTTGGGAGACCAGCGTCCAGTAATCCGTTAGCACCGTAGCGAGGGACGTAATTGTCTTAAGGAGATTCGCTATAAGCGTACCTCACTCCATGTAATGTATAAGTGAATTAATATTCTTCATACAGAGATTATACTGATATACAATATATTGAGACTGACTTATACCAGTCTAATTGGTGCTTAACTAAGAAAGGTAATTGAACGGTGGTTTTGTAATTAAGGAACATTCTATTGGATGAAAAACCTCCCACCTGATATTCACCGACCTGGACAATTAGATCAGTGATGTTGATTAGTTGTCAGATTGATTCCTAGGACTAACAATCTTAAGACAATTAAAATTGAAGTTACTTAATTCTGTTCTGCTTGAAATTGCAGAAAATATCTGAGACTAATCAAGACAGCTCAAGTAAAATATCAAACATGCAAATTCAGATATTGGTGCATGCTCCACTTCCTAACCCGAAGCTGGAGAAGCCAAGAAAATTTAATGGCAATGAATTCAAGAGGTGGCAACAGAAGATGCTCTTCTACTTGACCACTCTGTATTTGGCCAAATTCCTGAAAGAGGATCCACCAGAACCAAGAAATGATTGGGACTCAGTCCTTACAGTCGATGGATGGATGCAAGGTGACTTCCTTTGTCGAAAATATATTTTAAATGGACTGGGTGACTCTCTTTACAATGTCTACAGTCCAATCACAATGGTAAAGAAGTTATGGGCCAGTCTTGATAAGAAGTACAAGATTAAGGATGCCGGTACAAAGAAGTTTATCGTAGGACGATTTCTGGAGTACAAGATGGTGGACAAAAAGACTGTGATCAGTTAGATGTAAGAGTTCCAACTTATTTTGCACGAGATAGAGGCTGAAGGTATGAATCTATCTGAAACTTTTCAGGTCGCTACTATTATGGAGAAACTCCCAACTGTGTGTAGAGATTTCAAGAACCAGCTAAAACACAAGCGCAAGGAGCTAAAGTTGGAAGATCTCATTGTGAAGCTTCGAATTGAGGAGGACAAGCGAAAGTTCGAGAAAAGGAGCAAAAAGAACTCTTATGAAGCCAAGGCCAATGTGATCGAAGACTCAAAGGGAAAGTGTTTACTTCCAAAGGCTCAAAGCGGAAGAAGACCTCTCAAAGTTACAAAGGTAAGGTCTAAGAAGGCAAGAACACGCGCTTCAAGGGAAATGCTACATCTGCAACAAAGAGGGATATAAGGCGAATGAATAACGCAGCAGTCTTAAAAAGAATAAGAAGAACCATCCACAGACAAACCTGACCGACCATGGTCGCTAAGCCTTTTAGCTGTGGTGTCAGAAGTGAATCTGACGTCAATAATAAGAATTGGTGGATAGACACTGGGGCTACTCGGTACATCTGCTCTGAGAAATTATTATTCTCTGAATATCAAAAACTAGAGCAAGAGAGCAACTCTTCATGGGAAACTCAGTCGTCTCCAAGGTTGAGCGAAAAGGAAAGGTCATCCTGAAGTGAACATCTGAGAAAGAGCTTACTCTGAACGATGTGCTATATATTCTAGATATCTGCAAGAATCTGATCTTTGGATCAATACTTAATAAGAAAGGATTTTGAATGAGTTTTGAATCAGATAAATTTGTACTTATTAGGGTGAGATGTATGTGGGTAAGGGTTATCTTGTTGATGGCATTTTTAAGGCCAATGTTGCAGTTGTGGATAAAAAATCTGTGTATTTGTACCCTAAGCTTATAAATAAAGAAAAGTCTTCTGTTTATTTGCTTGAGTCTCCTATTTTATGGCATGCTAGATTAGGGTATTTAAATTACAAATCTTTAAAAACCTTGTCTAATTTGTGATATATTCCTAAACTCAACTTTGAAGAAATTCGCAAGTGTGAGATTTGTGTTGAGGCCAAGCTCGCGAAAAATTTATTTCACTCCATTGATCAAAATACAGAACCGTTAGGGTTAATTCATTGCGATTTGTGTGACTTGAAGTTTAAGCCAACTAGAGGCGGGAAAAGTATTTTATTACTCTTTTATTGATGACTGTATAAGATGCTGTTATGTGTATCTTCTAAGCAGTAACGATGAAACAATGAATATATTTATAACATATAAAGCCGAAGTTGAGAATCAACTCAATAAGAATATCAAGATTCTAAAATCGGATCGAGGTGGAGAATATAAATCAAATGATTTTAGTGAGTTATGTGCTAAATTTGGTATAATCCATCAAACAATAGCACCATATACTCCTCAGCAAAATGGAATTGCTGAACGAAAGAACAGAATTTTAAAGGAGATGGTCAATTCCATGCTCGTAAGTCTTGGAGCTCGGCAAAACTTATGGGGGGAAGCTCTGTTAACTGCAAATTATATTCTAAACAGAGTACCCCACAAGAAATTTGATCTTATACCATTTGAGTTATGGTATGGAAGGACACCTTCCTACCATTACCTTAAAATGTAGGGTGCCTTGCAAAGGTACTAGCACCACTGCCTAAAAAGACTAAGTTGGGAGTAAGAACAATGGACTGCATATTCATAGGCTATGTCTTGAATAGTAGTGTCTATAGATTTCTGGTTCATAAATCTGAAATACCAGATATTCATGTAAACATGATTATTAAATCTAAAGATGTTGTGTTCTTTGAAGACATCTTTCCATACAAACGGAAAACATATAAGATTTATAGGAAAAGAACACATGAGATGGCGTTCAGAGACGAAAGCTCCAAGGAACCGATTGTTAATGCGGAAATTGAACCAAGAAGAAGTCAGAGATCTAGAATCTCAAAACCTTTTCGTTTAGATTTCATAGCATATGCTATTGAAAGCGAGCCTCAAACATTTAAAGAGGTTATGTATACCCCAAAAGCAAAAATGTGAAAAGAAGTTATAAATAGCGAAATAGAATCCATACTAAGTAATCATACTTAGGAATTGACAAACTTACCTCCTGACAGTAAACCCATTAGGAGTAAGTGGATTTTCAAAAGAAAATTAAAACCCGATGAATCTATCGATAAATACAAGGTTAGAATAGTAGCCAAGGGTTATCGACAAAAGGAAGGACTTGACTACTTCGATACTTATTCACCAGCAATAAGAATAACCTCCATTCGGATGTTAATTGCAATTGCAGTATTGCATAACTTAGATATCCATCAAATAGATGTCAAGACTATATTCTTAAATAGTGAATTAAATGAAGAAATATATATGGAGCAACCTAAAGGATTTATTGTCAAGAGCCAAGAACACAAAGTGTGTAAATTGGTAAAATCCTTATACGGTCTAAAGTAGGATCCAAAACAATGGCATGATAAATTCGATAGTGTTATGATCAAAGATTGATTCACTATCAATGAATGTGATAAGTGTGTTTACACTAAAACAGTTAAAAATACATGTATCATTGTTTGTCTTTATGTGGATGACATGTTGATACTTAGGACTAATATTGAAATTATTAAGTCCACTAAAAGAATGTTATCTAATAATTTTGACATGAAGGATCTGGGAGTTGCTGATGTAATTTTAGGAATTAAAATCACAAGAATACCAGATGGAATCAGTCTATCTCAATCTCACTAAGTGGATAAGATAATAGAATGATTCAAGGATCATGAGATAAAGGAGAATACAAATCCTTTTCTCCCACACATCCACCTTCGTAAGAATACAGGAACTGAAGTATGCCAGTTGGAGTATTCTCAGATTATCAGAAGTTTAATATATTTAATGAATTGCATTAGACCCGATATTGCTTACGCTGTAAGCAAGTTAAGCATACACACTAGTACCCTAGTAATGATCATTGGACTGCTCTATTACGAGTATTAGGTTACATATCACATACCAAGGAATATGCCTTGAGATATTGACAGTATTCACCTATACTTGAAGGATACAGTGATGCTAATTAGATTGCAGATTCTGGAGGAATCAAGATCAAGTAGCGTATACATATTTACTTTAGCAGGAGCAGCGGTATCTTGAAAATCTTTCAAACAAATATATATTTCCCGTTCCACTATGGAATCATAATTAGATAAGGCCGAAGAAGAAGCAGAATAGCTTCGATAATTTTTAGAAGATATACCATGATGGCTAAAACCAGTGCCTGCCATATGCATTCACTGCGATAATCAAGCAGCGATATTTAGGGCACAAAATTTTATATATAACGGTAAGTCTAGACATATTCATCGTAGACATAATACCGTTAAGCAGTTGCTCTCAATGAAAATATCTCTATTGATTTTGTCTCGTCAAAAGATAATTTAGCGGATCCGTTTACCAAAGGTTTAAGTGGAGAGCGTATAAACTGCGCATCGAGGGGAATGGGTCTAAAAGCCTAATCTTACCGAATCAGCTTAATTGAAATCTCATTTAGCAACTGGAGATCCCACGGACTAAGTTCAAGAGGAAAAACTAGTTATAATTAACTCAGCAAGTAAGCACTTAAGAGCATGACTCTAATCCATTCCTAAGGTGCACACAAGTGCTTTTTACAAGTGGATTAAGGATAAGCTTAACGCTTTTAATGATGCCTATATCTTGTTATTAAAACAAGTGAAGTAAAGTAGACTACTCTTAATAGGACGATCACCGATGTGAGTATAGAGCTGGGTCAGCTCTTTGGGAATTTCTATGGAGGCTGTTATTCCCTAAAGATACTCTCTGAAACTAAGAATGTCCAGGGCCAAAATGGACACAACCGAGAGCTAAAGTTGATTTGAAAAGTTACTATGTGAAGCTTGTTGACTTGGCTTACACTAACGGCTAACAGTTCAAGACTAAGTTCACTGATTAGTCAGTAAGTCTGACAATGCTTTCGCTATGGAAGGTTCAAGACCTAGTTCACCTATCTTGATGCAGTTTCTTTCCTAAAGTACTTTTCACTATAGAGTCAGTCTCTTTGTGTGTCAATTCCTTGAATCTCCATTCATTGTGGGGGATTATTGGAAAATATGAAGAATTAAATGTGAATATTTGAGTTGAATTATGGCGAGATCTATTGATAGAATCAATTGGATAATGGTTGTGTTCTCCTTCCATTGGGGATGAATGTGTTCCATTGGGGATGAATGTGGTATATTCACATGTTCAATTCCGACTTCGAATGAATGAGATATTCAAGTCTAAAGTTTGCCTAGTTCAAAAGCCAAAGGGGACTAAAGGTAGCTAAAAGCATTTAGTCCCACATTGGACATGGGATGGAAGTTTGAAGTGTTTAAATAGAGAAAAATGGGAACAAAGGGTGTGGCCTTTGGGTACTTGGAGTTTTCACTTCTTGAATTTTTACCCAATCTCTTCTCTCTAGCCAGCTCTTCGTTGTCCCTCCTTGGCTCAACAAGGGACTATTTATACCCAAAATGGGGTGTAACCGCCTCCTTGAATTCAGCAAAACTGAATTAGCCTTTAGCTTCACGCGAGGCTACAAATGACCTTGTGGCGAAGCTTGTGAGTTCGTGCGAACTTCTCCTCATCGTCGTGGCTTAATTGTCTCCACTTAATATGGGGCGAAGTGAGCGGGTGTAACCACCCACTTAAAATGGCTTTAATCCCACTAAATTAGTGGGGTTCACCCATTAAACCCTCGTGGAAAATAGTCAATTGATGACCTGGTAAAGCTCGTTGCGGAGCTAAGTGGGAAGCTCTCTTTTTAGGGCGAAGTTACTTTTGTAGCTTCATGCGAAGCTAAGACTTGGTCCATAGCTTTAGGCGAAGTTACCTTCAAAGCCTCGTGCGAAGCTAAGACTCAGCCCATAACGGAGCTAAACCATTTCTTCCTACTAGCAAAGTTAGGGATAAAGCTTCTAACGCGAAGCTCTTGGATCAGCTTTTGGCGGGCTAAATGGGAAGCTTCGTGCGAAGTAAATTGGAAGCTTCGTGCGAAGCTTAAGGCTTTGGCCTTTTAGCGATCTTGGATCTCTATGAGGCTAAGCAATCGATTAAACCTCGATTAGATCTGGCTTCTCTCCAAAGACAATTCTAGCTTATTATCTGCTTTACTGGATCAATAGAGCTCAAGTTGTTACCTTGTCCTTGGTCCTCAGCTTGTCTGCGACTTATCTTTTGTAAATGTCAATAAGTTAGACATCGTTCAGACCGGTTAAAGATAAATGTGAGAGTTTTATCTTTTTAGTGTGTCAATAAGACCCCTTCAAAGTTTTCATAAATCTGTAATGGAATGGTTAAGATTTTAAAATACTTTGAACTGCTTTGGTTAATGATCAATGGTATGTGGATGTGAATGTGGCCTTGGTGGTTGAGTTCAACTTCGCCTTTAGCCCTGCTTTCGAGCTGGAATAGGTTCGCCCAGGAGCTGCAATAAATTCGCTTCGTGTAGCTTCGTACTTCTAGGTAGCTTCGCCTTTGGGCTTCCTTAAGCAACTTCGCTTCTGAACAGAGTTGGATTATCAATGCTCTGTCAGCGCTAGCCTTGCATTCAATGTGATGGAGCGATGTTTCATTCCTCGAGGCTAACTGCCTTTGTGAGTTACGAGAGGGATTGCTCTCTTTTCCAAGGTTTGAATAATTTCACCTGCATTTACGAGGGAGATTATTCCCTTTTTTACAGTTGAATTAACTTAGTTTGTATTTATGAGGGGGATTATTCCCTTTTCGAGGCTAAGCATTTAAATGCTTTAACTTCGCCCGCGCTTTTAGCTTAAAGTTGTAGCGGCGTAGTCAGGCCATCAGGCCTATAAATAGGACTCTTGTAGTCCTTCTCAGAGAAACATACTTTTCTCTTTCTGAAGAGTTTGTTCACGACATCTGCTCATTGCCCAAGCAAGAAGACTAAGGTCCCTAAAGTAGTGGGGATGTTCACTCTGGTCGTTACCCGGTCAAGAGCTGGTGAGTCTCGGTCATCCAAAGACTTTACCAATAAATTAGTGACCTTAGGGAGTTTATCTCCCTTAATTTTTTTAGCTTTGTCAGCTATTTTAACGATTGAATTCCCTTGGTCTCTACATTTGGAGGATCTTTGGAGAAAAGTTTAAGCCTTTTTTAAGCTTCTTGGTGAAGCTAATACTCTACCTAATCAGACGAAGAATTTTTCTAGGTGAAGCTCCTGCCTTGGCCTTTTTATTTAGGGAGGCTAACTCCGCCATATAAGCGAGGGTGAGGCCTTACCTTTTCTAGACCTGTTTAGCTTTGCCATGCAGGCGAGGTTAGGACTTGGCCTTTTCAATGTTAAACCAGTCTTGCCATATAGGCGGGGCTAAGATTTTGCCCTCTCTGGGCCAGTCTAGCCTTGCCATGTAGGCAAAGCTATCCTCTGCCTATTTCGAGGCATCAGTGCCTTTCAAGCTCTCGAGCATTTTGCCTCTGTATATCTGAAGTTTAGCCTCAGGCATAACGAGGTTAGATCTGGATCAGTTCCGCTCAGGACGCAAAACTTTGATTTAGCATCTTCCTTTTAATGCTAACTCATTTCTTTTTTTCTTTGTAGCAATGCACTGTGCTCCCAATCTTTTCGACCTGATCAAGGTGGACAAAAGTATGCATCTTCATTCTCAAGTCCAGACTTTGATTATAAGAAGGAGGAACATACTGGAGCAGCTGATGTCAATCCAGGAGGAGGCCAGCAGTTATTTATCCGCGATGATCCACTTAGTTGCAGATTTATGCTGTGTCATTTTCACCAATATCTCACCTTTGTTGGGTCTCTACACACGATATGGGGAAGGGATGTCACCAGTAAGATCTCGGATCCCTCCTTTGCCATTTTGATTAAGGAAGATCCAATTTTCTGGTGGCAAAATCTGCCATTAAGCGAAGGATTACAGCCCCGCGAAGTAGGAAAACCTTTCATGTCCAATTGGTCTGGCGGACTTGGAACGACTTCAAGAACCACTATCATCTTAAAAGTAGATTTAGCGTTTGTTCCGGATGTAGAACAACTTGTATGCCTTTGGAGTAGACACTCAATTGTATGAAAGATAATCTTGATGTATTGTCAATATGTCTTCCCTTTTGAATCAATAAAACTTTTGCTCTTTTTTTTCCTTTTGCTCATTTGCTTTCCTCCATGTTTTTTTTTCACCTTGAACTTCGGAAGAAACTGGAATGAACTGGCTTAGGTTGGGAGAAATCCATCGGGTGCAGCCATATACTTAGCTAAGTGATCCAACTTGGTTTTCACCATAGGTCTTTTGCAAAAAAGGAAAGAGAAGCTCTTAGCGGAGCTAAGCTAAAGCTTTCAGCGAAGCTAAAGATGGGTTTCCAGCAAAGTTGAAAATGAGCTCTTAGCGGAGCTAGTGAAAAGCTTCTAGCGAGGCTAGAGATAAGCTCTCGGCGGAGCTAAAGATGAGCTCTCAGCGGAGGTAACATTAGCGTCGCGCGAAGTCAACATTAGACTCATAGCGGAGCTATAGGCGAAGTGTAAGTTTGCGAGTAAGCGAAGCTAGATGCCTTCATTGTGGATGGTTCTTGAAATTAGAACCATCATCTCAAATTTTAAATTTGAAACAACAGCTTGCACTCCTTTTTAGGAGGCGAAGCTATAGGCATGCGCAGCGCCGGCGGCGCGAAGTTACAGGCGCATGCAGCGCCTATAAAAGCCAAACCTGGTTATTCAGAGAGTCATCATCTCTCTCGAGACTTCAAGTCTATTTTCAAAGAAAAATTTTCTCTTTCTCATCTTCTTCTTAAACTCATTTGATCTTTCATTGATTGTTTGGATCCTTTGGTCGTTGGGTCGAGCTTTGATCGATGGAATAGGAGCAAGGAGGTATGCCACCACTGTATATAGAAAAGTCAGGCTAGATAAATCATCCTTCTGATTATAAAGAAGAATGCCTGAAACTGTTGCTTGGGCATTCTTGACTTCAAAATATGTCCTATTCTTTTAAGTTAAAAATAAGTACATATTTATATACTAGAGAAGAGTAACAAGGCTAAAAATTTGATATTTTGCCTTTCTCTTCGATGTTTACGTCATGCATCATAATATCACCCATCTTCGGTCAACTCGGCATTATTCGACCATGATGTGATTCATTGAATGAGTAAAGAAGCTTTATTTTGGTGCTCTTCCAAACATTTTGAATCCCAAACCCTAATCCATCTTTGTCATCGCCTTAATGTTGACATCATGCATCACCAATGTTCAATTGGTTCGGTATTGATCGACGGTGATATAATCTAATGATAGGACAGCTTCTGACGAGTTCATAGGTGAACTAGAGTAGAGTGACAAGGTTAAAACCGAAGTTCATAACCTTGTTTCTTATTCAATGTAACCAATGTTCAATCGGCTTGACACTAATCGACAATGAATTAAAGAAGAGTGACAAGGCTAAAATCGAAGTTCATAAACCCGTTTCCTATTCAATGTAACCAGTGTTCGATCGGCTCGACACTAGTCGATGGTGATATGAGCCGTTAAAGAAAGAAAGAAGTTTTTCTTTGGTGCTCTTTCAAACATCTTGGATCTGAAAGTTCTGATCAGAGATGTAATGTTAATCTGATCATAAGAAGGATCCTATCAAGGATAGTACTTCTTCAAGAATATACCGTTGATCGGCATCATGAGTGTATCACCGTTTGAGGTTACTAGGCGGTATGCTCCACTTGAGTAGACTATTTCTATTACGAACGGTCTTCCCATTTGGGCTGAAATTTGCCTTTTGTTTTGTGCGTCATGATCATGGGTCGTCTGAAAGCTAAAACGAAATCTCCTTTTTGAATAACCTTTGCTTAACCTTCTTATTGAAGGGATTTCCAGATTCAAGCTTGGTATAACTCAATATGCTGTTGAGCTTGTAGTCATTTCTCATCTAGGGCTTCAAGTTCTTGAAGACATAACCGATCATTGTCTTCCTTTGTGATCTTAGTTGCTAAGGCGACCCGTGGTGAATGCATCTGGATCTCCAACGGTATGACTGCCTCACACCCGTACACCAGAGAAAAAGGCGTATTACCTGTCAGGGTTCGAACCGTAGTTCGGTGAGCCCAAAGTCATTCATCGAGCTTCTCATTCCAATCTCTTTTGTTCGACGAAATAAATTTCTTGAGTATCTTGATAATTGTTTTATTGAATGCTTCCGCCAACCGATTAGCGGCAGGGTTATAAGCAGTTGACGCCACATTCTGAATTCGGTATTTATTGCAAAACTGATAGAATACTTGGCTTGCAAATTGGGGACCATTATCATGAATAATCCGCCTGGGGACACTGAACTGATGAATGATATGGTGTTTGATAAAGTTGATCACGTTGGAAGTTTTAACTTCAATAAGCGGTATAGCCTCTGTCCACTTTAATAAATAATCAGTTATTGCTAAGATGAACCGATAACCTCTTGTTGACGAGGGGCTGATAGGTCGTATGATATCAATTCCTCGTGCTTCGAATGGCCACGAAGCAACAGTCGGGTGGAGTAATGATTGGTCACTAATATTGCACATTTATTATCATATTCTCATACTTGCTATAGAATAAAATCTCCTTTTTTCTAATTAAATGTTTAATTTATTTGCAGGCCTATTCCTAAAGGAGAGTGAAGAGAAATGAGCCCAAAAGCCCATCAAATTCTGAATTAAATCAGAATTCATTCGAACTCAGTAAATCAGGGCAGATCAGATCGGTTAAAATCAGTTAGAACAAATCCCTATAAATCGATCGGTTGAAGCCAAGGATCAAAGGCCATTCGTCAAAATCTCGAACCTAAACTACAAATCCAGCTGAAGATAAAGACAAATCGAGAAGCCGGGGAGCACCACCAATAGGGCGGGTTTCGACCCTCGCGTCTCGATGCTGCCCTCGTTATGGGGCCAATCACTGCCCACATAATGAGAAAGTTAACCCCATTATGGAGCGTTTTTAGGGGCACGTTCACACCTGAAACATCTATAAATAGCTCCGTTGCTATGGAGAATGGGTCGGTGGGTTGATTAGATAATTTTTGGAGAGGAACTTGGCTCGTGAGCTATAGAAGCCCCGAGACTTCCACCAAAAAGAAAGAAAGTCCAGCTCTTCAAACAACTTGCTACGTATAAGTTAATCTTTGCTTGTAATCTCTTTGAGATTCCTGGTCGACAGGAGCTGTGTTACTCCATCTGCCATTCAAACAACTTGCTACATAGTCATTTTCTGATTTTCTCCACCTTCTCATTCTACAACTTTCTTCCATACTTAACTTTAACCTAACTCTTTTTCATTTTCATTTCTTAAAACAAAGAAGAACCTTCGTTTTTCTTTACAAAGATTTCAATACAAACCTTGAACGCTTCTATCGCTAACCCTCCTCGTGGATCACGACCCGCATAGCCACTTGTTATCGAATTGAGCACTTGCACATCTCTATTTTAAAGTTCTGAAATATTATATTTTTTGTGCAGGTTTAAGATCAATCAACTCCTAATCCCAGAGTCGAGCTTCCATACACGTACCTAATGGCCTGATATGTCATGCACTGCCTTTCATTTATTGACGACAGTGTCCCCCTCCGAAGGCTTCATTCCTTTCGTGCAGAGGCTGGAGAATTCGAGCTGGTCTCATTACTACATGTACTTTGTTCGGAAATGCATTCTGAGCAGCTTGAATTATTAGCTCGATCGTTGCTTTCCCGAGATTTTTGGCGCATCCTATGGGATAAGTTCGCTGACTTGCAGGACCAGATGACTTTACAAGACTGCCATCTGGAGTCTTTTGGTGGCTGATCAATATTCGATCTGGATATCTGATCTTCTGGGAAGGTGACTCATGTACGATCGAGTCTTACATGCCAAGTCATTTTGCTCGACAGTTTGGCTATGATCAATTATATGTCGGCAACCCTAACGCTGGACTCCGCTTTAGTGGCAACCTATTTGAAGGTGCCCGGGCGTGGTACTACAGTGTAGCTGGAGGGACGAGAGCTATTTTTAGCCTGCCTTACAGGACACTCAATTGTCATACCAGCCTCAATTTTTGCACCTGGTACTCCTTTCTAGAAGGCTGCCTGGCTTCGGAATAAATACTGCATTAAGAGTATCAAGGCATCTTATAAAGCCAAGTTGGAGTCCAGCAAATATGTGCGAGGTATGACCAAGTACCAGGAAGCCGAGAGGGGAACAGGAAGGGGGTAGGGATGGAGCCCAAGAGGAAGGTCAGCCGAACAGGGGCAACAACTACGAAGCTGGAGCCTCGAGTAATTGCAACAAGGAACAATCCACCAGAAGAGGTCGGCAAGCTGTGGCCAAGCGTCCTCGTGCCTCTACTTCCCAGGGTGAGCCCAGCCTGAAGAAGGCCAAGAGAGGTCTGAGGTTGAAGTTTTAACCCTGATGCCTGAAGTAGTCCCTGCCGATGCTAAAGAGCAGGAGGAAGAAGAAGAAGAAGAAGGGGAGGAGGCAGTCCCAACTCTTCGCTCCCGAGGTCTGCGTAGTAGGGGCCCTACGATCCTAGCAGAGGGAGAGCTTGCGGGCAAATCCGTCATGGCCGAACGGGTCGAGTAGCCTGAAGTTGACTTGGTGGAGAGGTATGATGTTGAGATTCTGGGAGTCTCAACTCAGCCTGGACCCTCTTCGGCTCAAGAGAGAAGGGCAGAGGTGCAACAACCTAGGTCTCTCAGCATGTTGATGCCTACCTCATAGGTTGTTGAGTCCAACCCTACTACAGGGGTTCTTGGTGGTAAAGCCCCAATCGCTGAGACCTCCTGGGTCCGATGGTCATCTTCGTCGTCCGATGAGCATGAATATTATTCTTCCGAAGAAGTCAATTTCGGTGACGAACCCACTCTTCCTGATACGAGCAAATTCTCGCATATATCAGAGGAAGAGATGCAAGGGTACGTTCCTACGATGGTTCCACTGACAGGAGAGATTGCCACCACTGAGGGTATTTCTTTTATTCTCCATAATTATTTCTCCATCAGGTTGGAAATATGTTTTAACATTTCCTTTTGAATTTCTTCTACAGGGCTGGCCGCCGGTAGTGAAGCCACAACTTCTTCTCACATTGAGGAGATGATCCAAGAGCTGGCCCAGCAGGAGGGCCTTGAAGTTCCCTCTACCGTGATGCCTCATGAGGGTGCAACCATCGAGATTGGGGAACCCTCCTTTTCCAAGTGGCTTGTCTAAAGACTTGCTATCTTCGGGTCCTCAACTTGGCAAGAGAATATAGATATGCCTTATACCCTTTTTTTTACTGACATCAATGTTATGGTTGCAGAGAGCACTGGGGTAGCTTTAGTAGAGGATCCTGCGGTAAGTATTGGCGAAGAGAATAGCGCAGTTCAAACTTCGGCCGGTGAACCGAGTGCTGTGGAGTTTGCTGCTACCTCTGTTGCTGTGGAAGCTACTACAACAGCCATCCCGGAGATGTTGACCTCGGCCGCATTGTCAGAAGAGCATGTTGTCGGCCTCGTCCCTACATAAGTTCAGTCAATTCCTATTTCTGTGGGTGTTACTCATCCTATTATAGAGAGGGATCTGGGAGTGCACTGGCAGGGTCGTCTCCAGCTACCGACATCATGGAAGAACTGGCGTATCAAATGGTGAAACAATTTTTCGCTTCGATGAAGTCATGCATTGAGTTGGTACTTTCCGGGGGAAGTTCCTTCGAGTTTGCTCGGATGCTTCTTGAGAATCAAATCGAGAACATCCATCATACTAGAAGTCCTGTGCAAGCTAGGTCATATCTGATGCTGGTTGAACAGCTGGGGATATGCCTGAGAGAACTAAAGACACTGGAAAAGGGTAGCTTAATGGATAAGGCTCGGTTGACGCTGGGTAAGCTCCTCGCCGCTCAAGAATACGAGAAAAAGAGATGGAGGAGCAAATGGCTGAAGAAGGTCGTCATCTCTACCACTTCCAAGCCGACTATCGAAGATTGGTTGACGATTCGAAGGAATCCAAGATCGTCATCCAAAGTGCGGAGCAAGTTATTGCCACTGCTCAAACTATTATTGCTATGGCACAAGCCTTGATTCAAGTCAACGAATAGAAACTTGCTGTTGCCAGGGAAAAGCTGGAAGAGCTGAAAACTGCCAAGACACAAGTTCAAGAAAACCTTGCTGCTCATTCCTCTAGGTTAGAGTTGCTTCAGAAACAGCTGGCTACGAAGAGATTCTTGTCAGAGGAAGAGTTGCGGGTTCAAGTTTTGGCGGAGGCCGAGAAGGCACGCCAGCAAGAGATGCAGCGCCTCCGGGAATGGATCCATTCTTTGGCGGAACAGGATTATTAGCCTTCTTCCCTTTTTGTATTTCTCCATTTTTTCATAACACTCCATTTATCAAATAAGAGAGTATTTGTGTTACTTTTATCATTTTTTTGAGTCAAATAATAAAAGTTATCAAATTCTTGTCTTGTCTTTATCCTTTCTTAGTCTTTGAGAATTAGACGGACTCTTTGTTGCCTGGATGAACTCAGCTTTCATAGTCTCAACCCTTGACTATTTATGGAAACACAGTCCTTAGTCATTTTGTTGAGATGCGACCATAAATGATAGAGAATAAACTCAGGCTGCACTGAGTTTGTGATTGGAACGCGACTCTCATTTGTAATGGAGACGCAGCTCTGATTCATTCGGAGGACGCGACTCTGGCCCTTTGAGAGAACGCGGCTCTAAATCATTTGAGAGAAACGCAAACCTGCGTTCTTCAATTTGATGAAGGGGACGCGGCCTTCAGGTTTGTGAAAGGATGCGGACTTCAGGACGCTATCCTGAATTATTGAGGAACGCGGTCCTGGATCGTTGAGGAGACGCCGCTCTGGATCATTAAGAGGACGCGACTCTGGATCACTAAGAGGATGCATCTCTGGTTCACTGAAAAGACGCGATTATGGCTTCTTCAATTAGACAAAAGAAACGCAGCCCTCAGATCTGTAGACTTATGAACACGGCCTTTGAGTCTGGGCAAGAACGCAGACTTCAGGACGCAGACTTCAAGTCTTGTTAAAGGACGTAGACTTTAGGACACGACCTCCAAAGCATCACATGCATTCCGTCTTAAAGATTTTGTTGAATCTTTCAATACCAATTCAGCATTGACGGTTGGGGACTTGTGACTTTGGTATTTCCCAGAGTAAAAGTGTTTTCCATTGAAAAATTCAATTTGGGGAAAACTTACAGAAAGGGTTCGAGGATCGAAATTACAAGTAATAGAAATTGAAATTACAAGTAGATCTCCTCTGAGAATTCTAGGGGAAATGTGCTAGTAGGAATCTGATCAGCGCGCGATCACTTTATCCCATTGACGATGCGACTAGTCAGATGATCAGACTGCCTCCTAATAAGACTTCCTTCTCGCTTGGTAATCAGAGAACAGAAGATCAGTAGAGCCATTTTGCTAGGAATTCTGCTCTTTTCGAGTCGACTTTCCTCTCTCTGTCGATCCTTATGTCCCTATGTCCAGTAAGGGACTATTTATAGCCAAAGTGGGGTGTAACCGCCCCCTTGAATTCAGCAAGGCTGAATCAGCCATTAACTTCGCGCGAGGCTCGCAAATGACCTTACCGCGAAGCTCTTTGCGAGCTTCTGGTGAAGCTAGAGGGTTCGTTGATTGAGATAGAACCTGCACACAAAATATAGTATTTCAGATTTAAGATTAAAGAGTGCAAGTAACTCAATTCTACCGCAATAGCAAGTGGCTATGCGAGTCGTGATCCACAAGGATGGACTAGCGATGGAAGCTTTTTTAGTAAGTCTTCTTTTAGGCTACAAAGTATGGTTAAAATTCTTCTTTTAGTTCTTGTAAAGAAAATGAAAAAGAGTTAAAGTTAAGTTAGAAAGAAAGTAGTAGATAGAGAAGGTGGAGAAATTGGAAGTGGATAATTACAAAGAAAATGAAAGAGTGAAAGATTTGGGTGATTATGGTGTTGGTGGTCTACACTAAAAGTTACAAGAAAAGAAAGAAAAACTAAACCTAAAAAAACATACTTACCTCTTCGGTGCCTGTTTACCTTTCACCCGTATCGACGATGTACCTTTCTTTGAAAGCGAGCGAAGCATGACAGATGAGATCTTCCCCATTCCTGATTTACACTATGAAATGAAGGGGTGAGCTATACTACCATAGAAACGGATGTCCATCACCATAAGCCATCAACGGCACTTGCAAGGAGAAGGCAACTTCGAGGCTATCGGTTTCATTTGGATCCACAAACACAAAAGAGGAAAGCAAACAAAAACAAGAGTAGAAAAGTAAAGGAAACCTTGATTCGATTCAAATAACAATGGAAGAAAAGATCACTTACACCGGTGTCACCTTCAGTACAAGCTTGCTCTCATTCCTCCATGAAAGTATCCTCTCCTCTCAGTTACATAAATAAAACAGAAATTACATGAAAGAAAATAAAAAAAACCTAAGTTACAAACTACAAATTAGCCTAAGTTCTACTCTCTGCTTGGTCGTTCCTTTCTTGCCTTTGAGATTGCAGGTATTTATAGGAGAAATGCAGAGGGTATAGGAGTATGAAGATAAGGGAAGCTGGCTATTTCTGAATTTGAATCCTCTCTTTGTCTCCAAATTTGATTTGATGTGGATATTCAGTTCTGATGTGCAGCTTATTGGCGTATTGTTTGCTAAATATAGATTATCAAATGACAGAATTAGAAATAATGATCAACTTAAGAGTTGTAGCCCTTTTAAGTGCTCTTTCTGGATCATCTTGAATCATTAGATTTGAGTTCTGATAGCGAAAGTTATGATTCAAATACTGAAATGTATCTAGCCAGAATATGAGTCAAAATTGATTCAACTCATCTGTTGATCTTCTCTCTATCCATTTATCACTTTGGATTTGAACTCTGTATTTGACGTTATCCTCGGTTGATCTTTAGCTTTAACTGCTTGATTCATCAAAAACTGAATTTAACCACTGGATTTGGTATCATCCTCCTCCAACCAAATAGATCTAGTTAAATCTGAATTTAACTAATATTTATTTGATTTTATCCTCTTTCTCTCCATGATTATCTTCTGCAAAATAAACATTTAAGACAAGGAATTTAGCAGATTTATTACATGATAAATGTGGATATGTAATAAAGAATAATGCAATAAATGTGTGTAATCACACCCCACACCTATCTTTTACTCGCCTCGAGCAAAGCAACAAAACTTAACCAAAAATTATTAGACCACTTTCGCAGTTCACGCTATTGCACTTGGCTTGTGCAACAAGCCATTAAACCTCTAGGTTACCCCTAGAGGATGAGTTTTATCTCGTGAGGGTTTTCAGTGGATTGCACCCACAAAATCTATAAAAAAAGAGAAAAATGTTAATATTTTGATAACACATTTTGAAAGAAAAATATTTGAAATATTATTGTAAGAATTAAGTAATCTATAAGTTATAGGAAAACTAAAATTTTCATTCCTAAACTTAGTCTCTATTCAAAACTTTGTTATCAATCAAAGTAAGGAGTTAAATTGTACTTCTCATCTAGTCTATCACTTTACCCTAAGTTATATGCACTTTCGTGACGTAAAGTTTGACTAAGAGTTCTTTAACATTAACTCCTATGCCTTATTTATATTTTTTTGGGTTGTATTTATTCCTTAATCCATTAGGCTTTCTAATCTGCTTATGTAACGAGCCTTTAGTCGGTGATATCCAAACTGGACAGTCTTAGGGCATCAGGTGAGAAAACACCCCTAAGGACTTAAACACTCGAGCAGACAAGGCCACGAAACCAAGGGTTTTATTTATAAAATGTACCCCTTTTAGGCGTGAATACTTATGCTTCATGAGGTACAAATATCCAGCCTAATCAGAGGATATATATATATATATATATATATATATATATATATATATATATATATATATATATATATATATATATATATATATATATATATTCAAACTTATCTAATTATCTTTTGCATAAATACCAAGGCTTTCTTAGGCTAAAGCACCTAGCTAATCAATAATTAGATTTGTTTATCTTTCATAGATATATATTTTTCTCTTATTTTATTTTATATTTTTTAAGGCATAAGAATCTTTGTTTTTGAACCCTAAGTGTGTAAGTGTATGAAGTGTGCATATTTCATCAAGATAAAAATCAAGACTAAATTACTTTGACAAATTATCTTCCTAACCCTAAAAATTAAACAAATATCTTATTTTGACTAAGTATAAGAAATCCTAATTTGAATTTTCCTATTCCTTAAAATTGACTTAATTTCTTACAAAAATATGTCAAAATATTATTTCTATTTTCAAAAAGTTTTAAAAGTAAAGAAAATGTTAAATTTTTTTGTTTTTTTAAAGAAAAGAAAACCTAAGTTATGTTAGAACCCTCCCCCACCCCTATCTCATGCATTATCCTCAATGTATGAATTAATGCATAGATGCATGAAAAAGAAGAAAGGGAAGGAAAATATTACCTTAAGGTGGTGGTTCCAGTGGTGGTCAGATTGGGTCAAGCGTTGCTACCCAATCAAGATAATGTGGTGGTTCACGGAACCTACCTTTACTGGCCTCTTTTCTATTTACATTTTACAGTCCCCAGTATGAATAGGTTCATGAAAGATCCTATCGTGAAACTTGCTCCCTTTACATGACCAGTCTTGGAAAATCATCATAGAGTCGTCATGGTCTATACCTATGTCCAACAAAAGAATGTGACTTAGTGGAATGGTTGACTTGGACTCAAGAATGATAGGTTCAAGAACCAATACAAACTCAGGAAAATCAACTTGGGGTTCGAGAGTTAGTTTTGGTTCAAGCGTTGAATCCAAGTCCAAGAATTGATATTCACATTCTTTTCCCATCAATGGAATGTGACTATCCAAAATTGGTGATTCAATTTCAAAATTTATGGGTACGGGAATAAATGTTGGTTCAGAAAATTGGTCCAAATTAAGTAAGAATACCAGAGTCAATATAGATTCGAAGATGAAAACCGAATCACAAAGTTAGAGATCGGGTTCACATTCATGATCAAGTTCAATCTCATTAAAATAAAAACTTGCCAATTCCTCAATGGGTTGATATTGGTCAAGTTCAAGGCTTTGTGGTGAAACTGAATCTTGATCAAAGTCTTTAAGATACCATGATTCTTAGTTTTCATCAATATGGCTAGAAGTGTTAGGAATAGTCAAAGATTGAATAGGGAGAGTTTCCTTATTCCTACGCATGTTCTCCAATCTACTAATTCTTGCTTCTATCATATCGAGTGGATCCTTTTGACATTGAAACATAGTTTTCATACTCTTTTCTAAGTTGGCATGTTTTTCTTGAAAAATAGAGTAAGGATCTGTTACTTGAAAATTTTTACGGGATTTTGAGTCTTCTAAAATTTGAATTCGTCGCTCAAGCTCATCTAAGGCTTCCATCCTCTTTTCCCAGTCAATTGATTCTTCTAATGGTTGTTCGAGAGAAGGAGTATATGAAGCTGGATTTGGTAGGGTAGTTGACAATATGACTCGGGGGAGTTGTATCCCCATTGACTCTGTGATGAGCAGTGATGATTATTCCAGTCTTGTTCATAGTATTGGGACTGGGACATGTAATGATTCGGATAAGGCTAATCTGGCACACTAGGTTGGTTAAAGTTATGATATGTCGGGTTGGTAATATCCAAAAAAGAGGTCGGGGCGTAATATGGATTACCATTAAAATTAGAAAAATTATTGTTATAAGCCATATCACACAGGAAATGTCAACACAAACAAAGAAAAACAAACAAATAAGCAACAAATAGAAAGAAACAAAAATTCTAAACTAAGTTTGGGTAGACCTTTGACCTAGACGACTCCTAACTGGTTAGACTATCCACGGGAGGTATAATGCAGATTTTGACCAAAAGCTAATCAGCCAGGTCAGGGCAAGATTGGTTGGAGGTATCCGCGCAAAAGCGACGGGCCTAATTAAGCCAAACCACCAGCCTTCGGGGTTTCGTCCCTCAATCCCTTTCCTTAGACACTAATTTAGCAGGAGTCAAATTCTAACACCTTCCCCCTTAGGATAATCTCCTAATTGAGTCCGAGATGTCCCTAGGGCCAACGTCTACTCAGTTTTAGTTAGGCTTGGGTTAGTGAGTGAGGAGATTGTTTGTGGGCTAAGGGAGGGTAATGACTTCCTCACCTTATCTTGTTTATAGGACAAGTCCTTAAGATTGATTGTGCAAAGTGTGCAGGATAAAGAAAAGTAACATTCAACAAGCAAATAATCACTCAAGAATGTTTCCTAAACTATATGCCATGCATACGTACCTTTTGCTCCAGCACACTTCAACAGTAATGTAAAATATAAACGAATTAGACACGTGCCTAAATGCAAAGTCTAAACCATTTTTAGCATTTAAACACATCATTTTACTGTTGAGGTAAGAAAGTATATACAATGAGACAAACAAGGAAATAGATAACTACAGATATTAAACTTTGTACTACAGCCAACCTGCAAAAAATACAGGTTAGTAGTTCACTCAGATTGCCACATGAATGAAGCAAATCTGAGGGCATCTTGGCTCTGCTTTCTTGAGCAGAGTCCAATGCCACTTATATGTCCACTGCAGCAAAGATTCCTTGTTATCAAACCTGTACACCAAGAATAAAAAGAAAGTTAACCAAAAATATAAATCTAAAAAGAGATTAACTTACCGCCTGATTGCTAAAATGAAAGAACAATCAAAGAGTTAAGAATTTACCGTGTAGCTTGTGGCTCACGGGTCGTGTCCACGAGGAGGAGGAATGTGATGGAAGCTTTTCGGTGATTCGTTTAAAAACAAAGAATTGTGTTCGTTTTTTAATGGAAAAGAGAATGGAAAGAAGGAGATGATTAAAAGAGAAATTGCAACTTTTAGAGAAGGCTTTGGAGAAGGTGATTTAAAAAGCTCGAAAATTGTTTTGTTGATTATAATAAGGAAGAAAATCTGGGCTCACTATCTTACTACTCAGCAGTTTATTCTTCTATTAAAATCTAAGTGCCTCAGATTGATCATAGGCAAAACTTAAAGTTAATTTTTAGAAAGTTTGAAGTAAAGCACATAAGATGGTTGGAAGAGTTCATAATTCTTTGAAAAATCGTTTAGAATCGAATGTTAAATTATCAAGTGCGAAGAAGCAAGAATGAAGTAAAAATAATTCAAGAAACATTCATGAAAGAAGTAAGAGCTTAACAATCCAAACCCATCCTCATGTACCTTCAAGAACACTTTCAAGAAGAAAGGCTTTAAGTAAGGCATGCAAATGATTCATTGGGTCTTTTTCTTTAAAACCAGAAGAGAAGAAGAACTAGAGAGAGTTACAATAGTGAGCCCAGAAAATAGTTTTAGTTACTCATGGAAAATAAAGAAGAAATCAAATAAATAATGCAAGACATACCGCAATACGAGTGGAAGAAAAATCAGCTCGATTCTTGTATTGATGTCACTTCAATCTTCAAGTACAAGCACTCAATTCCTCTCTCTCACAAGTATTGATACTGGACTACAAATTAAAAAACAAGAATACAACTTTTACACTATCTAACAAAGAGCTTAAATCCTTAGAAAATAAACACAAATTCTAATCCTAGTCTTCGCTCCTTTTTGCTCTGTTAAAACTGGTATTTATAAGGAGAAACCAAAAGGGGGGAATCCTGGAAAGATTGGGAAGCAAACGCTCCCCCAACTGACACTACTTGGCCGCGAAAACGCGGCTAAGGCAGCGTTTCTGCGGCCCTGGTGTGGCCAGGTGGCCACACCCAATTAGTGGGAGTTCCTGGTTTGGTGATTCTCCTATATCTTCTTTTGGTTTTCTCGTTTTAGCTTTAGGATTTGACGAAACAGTCGTTGATTGTTGGCTTCAACCGCTTGATTCAGGGAGGATTCTTTTCAACCGATTTTCAACCTCTCTGATATGCCAAGATTTGCCCTGATTCCTTGATTTCGAATTTATTCTTAATTAAATCAGAATTTGGTGGGCTTTTGGGCTTGTTTCTCATTCCTTTCTTTTAGCAGTTGGGCCTACATTAACAAAGAAGAAGAAGACTTGTTAACAGGATTTATTAGCTAAAAAGTATGGTAAGGTGACAATGTATATGTAACATATGTGACTAATCACACCCCCACACTTATCTTTTGCTCACCCTCGAGCAAAACATCATACTAATTCTAATCAATTATTAAGACCACTTTCGCAGGTCACTCGATTGCACTGAGCATGTGCAACAAGCTGTTAAACCTCTAGATTACCCCTAGAGGACGAGTTTTGTCTCGTGAAGTTTTCAGTGGATTGCACCCACAAAATCCATAAAGAAAGAGAAAAAAGTTAGTATTTTCGAAAAGCGTTTTGAAAAGAGAAAGTATTTGAAGTATATTTGTGAGAGTTTAAGTAATCTATAAGTCATAAGAATATCAAATTTTTCATTCCTAAACTTAGTCTCTATTCAAAAACATGTCATCAATTAAAGTAAGGAGTCAAATTGTACTTCTCATCTAGTCTATTAATTTACCCTGAGTCGTATGCACCATCGTGACTGTGAAGTTGACTAAGGGTTCTTTAACATTAACTCCTATGCCTTATTTATATTTATTTTTGGTGGTATTTATTCCTCAATTTCATTAGGCTTTCTAATCTGCCCATGTAACGAGCCTTCAGTCGGTGACATCCAAACCGGACTGTTTTAGGGCACCAGGTGAGAAAACACCCCTAAGGACTTAGACACTCGAGCAGATAAGGCCACGAAACTAAAGTTTTTATTTATAAGATGTACCCCTTTTAGGCGTGAATACTTATGCTTCATGAGGCATAAATACCCAGCTTAATCAGAGGATTTATGTATATACATATATATATATATTTCAAACTTATCTAATTATCTTTTGCATAAATACCAAGGCTTGCTTAGGCCAAAGCACCTAGCTAATCAATAATTAGATTTGTTTATATTTTTTTCTTTTTTTTCATAATATTTTTTTTTATAAGGCATAAGAGTCTCTGTTTTTAAACCCTAAGTGTGTAAGTATATTTAGTGTGCATATTTCATCAAGGTAAATATCAAGACTAAATTACTTTCACTAATTTTCTTCCTAACCCTAAACATCAAACAAGTTATCTGATTTTGACCAAGTATAAGAAATCCTAATTATGATTTTTCTATTCCTTAAAATTGACTTAATTTCTTACAAAAAATATATCAAAATATTGTTCTTACCTTTCAAAAAGTTTTTATTTATTTATTTATTTTTTTAATTTTTTTTCAAGTTATAGTAGTCATTATGTTAGAACCCTCCCCCACACTTATCTCATGCATTGTCCCCAAGGTATGAAAGAAATGTATACATGCATGAAATGAAATGTAAAAGAGGTGCATATATTATACAGAAATATGTACAACATCAAGTTTCTTCCACACCTAGATCTTTTTCGGTCTTATCCCTCTAGCTCTCTTCCCATCATTCCAATAGGTCCTCTTTATAGGGCACAGTGGGGAGGCCAATTGTTTTGTCATTTTAGCTTTCTTCCTCCCAGTCTCACCTTCTTTAGGTGTTTCTTCCTCATATTGCTACAATCATTATTCAAAAATTTATCACCACCACACTTCTCAGTTGGAACTTCTTCATTATGAATGCCTAAGAATTCTAACTTAGTTCCATAGATCTCCTCAAAACTTAAGTCAACACTTCCCCTGGAAATGTATAATTAACCAAATGATCCCTAGTTGGTTCATCCAACACATGAGTTCTTCTTCAAAAAGATTTTCGAAGAGTATGTCAATCGGAGGTTCTTGAACTATATTCTCATGCGATACATTATTGGTTGGCTCATCGAAAGTGAAGATATTCAAATCAAATTTTCCCTTTTTAAAGGGTACTCTAACATTAGGATCTCTGACATATGCCTTCTCATCAAGATAATCGCCTTCATTGAATAATTCACTGAGAAACAGCGACTCATCTTCTATATCTTCACTTTCTTCATCACAATTATTTTCACAAAATTTACCTCAAATGTTTGATCTCTTATCTTACGAGGTTATTTTTCAAGGTTGAAGACATTGACTTCTCTAGTCATGTCCCCAAAAGTTAACCTCATAGACCCATTCCTACAATTGATGATGGCATTGGCAGTAGCAAGGAATGGTCGCCCTAGGATAACAGGAGTTTGAGCCCTATGATTGGACATGTAATAATTCGGATAAGACCAATCTGGCACACTAGGTTGGTTAAAGTTATGATATGCCGGGTTGGTAATATCCATAAAAGAGGTCGGGGTGTAATATGGATTACCATTAAAATTAGAAAAATTATTGTTATAAGTCATATCACACAGGAAATTTCAACACAAACAAAGAAAACAAACAAATAAGCAAACAAATAGAAAGAAACAAAATTTTAAACTAAGTTAAGGTAGACCTTTGACCTAGACGACTCCTAACTGGTTAGACTGTCCACGGGAGGTATAATGTAGACTTTGACAACAAGCTAATCAGCCAGGTCAGGGCAAGATTGGTGGGAGGTATCCGCGCAAAAGCGACGGGCCTAATTAAGCCAAACCACCAGCCTTCGGGATTTCGCCCCTCAATCCCTTTCCTTAGACACTGATTTGGCAGGAGTGAAATTCTAACACCTCCCCCTAGGATAATCTTCTAATTGAGTCCGAGATGTTCCTAGGGCCAATGTCTACTCAGTTTTAGTTAGGCTTGGGTTAGTGAGTGAGGAGATTGTTTGTGGGCTAAGGGAGGGTAATGACTTCCCCACCATATCTTGTTTATAGGACAAGCCCTTAAGATTGATTGTGCAAAGTGTGCAGGATAAAGAAAAGTAACATTCAACAAGCAAATAATCACTCAAGAATGTTTCCTAAACTATATGCCATGCATACGTACCTTTTGCTCCAGCACTCTTCAACAGTAATGTAAAATATAAACGAATTAGACACGTGCCTAAATGCAAAGTCTAAACCATTTTTAGCATTTAACACACATCATTTTACTGTTGAGGTTAGAAAGTATGTACAGTGAGACAAACAAGGAAATAGATAACTATAGATATTAAACATTGCACTGCAGCCAACCTGCAAAAAATACAGGTTAGTAGTTCACTCAGATTGCCACATGAATGTAGCAAATCTGAGGGCATCTTGACTCTGCTTTCTTGAGCAGAGTCCAAGGCCACTTATATATTCACTGCAGCAAAGATTCCTTATTGTCAAACCTGTACTCTAAGAACAAAAAAGAAAGTTAACCAAAAATATAAACCTAAAAAGAGAATAACTTACCGCCCCTCCTTGGTAATGGCGCCAAAATTTGATTGAGATAGAACCTGCACACAAAATACAGTATTTCAGATTTTAAGATCAAAGAGTGCAAGTAACTCAATTCTATCGCAATAGCAAGTGGCTATGCAGGTCGTGATCTACAAAGAGGGACTAGTGATGGAAGCTTTTTTAGTAAGTCTTCTTTTAGGCTACAAAGTGTGGTTAAAATTCTTCTTTTAGTTCTTGTAAAGAAAATGAAAAAGAGTTAAAGTTAAGTTAGAAAGAACGTGGTAGATAGAGAAGGTGGAGAAATTGGAAGTGGATAATTACAAAGAAATAAAAGAGTGAAAGATTTGGGTGATTATGGTGTTGGTGGTCTACACTAAAAGTTACAAGAAAAGAAAGAAAAACTAAAACAAAAAAAAACATACTTACTGAAATCACCTAGAGGGGGGGGGGGTGAATAGGTGATATGGCTAATCTATGATCTAAATGCGGAATTTAAAAACTTAATAGCAAAGAGCACTCAAGTGTGATCAACGAGTGATGCACACACAACCAAGCCAAGCAATATAGATATGTATGCACAATATAAATAGATATGCAAGGCTCAAAGTAAAGAGAGTAGAGAGAGAGAGAGTCAATGGATCAAGCGCAAACAACAAGATATGTTCCGAGGTTCGAGCACCCAGCTCTACATCCCCGCCTTCGACACACGAAGGATTTCCAATCCACTAGCTTGTCCACAAAGGACTCCCACCGAGGGAACCTCCACCGAGGATTTGGGGCAATCACAATTACAAGGAGTACCCAACTCCTCTCCTTACAAACTCAACCTCCTCCTTGAGGCAAACATCAAACAATCACAACCTCCTCCTCAACAACAAACACTTCTCAACCAATACAAGGATCACCTCACAACTTGAGGGATACAACCCAAAGCACAAAGCAAGTAAAGATTGGGTTACAACTTGGTGGTCAACACAACAACCACAAACAATATCTTTTCCCACACAAATACCCTATAGATATAGATAGTAGATTTTTGCTCAAGTGTGGATAAAACCAAAGGAATGGAAATCAGAAATCATAAAGAAAAATCCTTGGGAAACAATAGAAATCAAGATGGTGAAGTTCAATCAAAAGCTTTTCCCAAAAACCTCCTTCTTTGATTTTCCAAACCCTAGTAAAAACCTCAAATAGATTGTTCAAGATGAGTTCAAAAACTTCTTTTAATTGCAGCAAAAACACCAGAGACTATGAAAAATTCGCACCAAAAACCTTAGAGAAAAACTCTTGCAATTGGGGTATATATAGGCAGATTTGGAAACTAGCCGTTGGCAGCTATTTTTGCCAGATTTGCCCTGCCGGTCGACCGTGCGGTCGACCGCCCAACGGTCAGATTTTGACCCGTTGGCACAACCGGTCGACCGCCCGGTCGACCCAAACAAATAGAGAGCAAGCCTGCTCTCAGTCGGTCGACCGCTCGGTCGACCGGCTATAAGTGTAACCAGCGTGCACGTTTCTGTGCACGTCGGTCGACCGATACGGTCGACCGGCTACAGGTGCGGTCGACCGTACCGGTCGACCGACCAGCCTGGCAGACACAAAAACAGGTCAGAAATCAGGGGAAATAAATATCCAATAAATTCTTATAAACTACTAAAAATCCCCAAAAATAGTTTTGTCAATTTGCATTGATATATAAACATGTGATAAAAGTTTTGACTCAAATATCAAGCAATTAAAACTATTTTTGTAACTTATCACTTTTACCAAAAAACCAAAACTTGTATTTTCTAAAACTTGGAATCTTTGAATAGAAAATACATTTTGTCCAAAACTTATCCAAATATAAAAAGTATGAAACACAAGAATATCATGTTGGAATATCAAGTTCAAGTATCAAGATTAAATATCATGTTTTTGTATTTGATTCCAAAATATGTTTTGTTAGAATTACCAAAACATAAAACTCATGAAGTAGACTATCAAACTAAGTTTGTTTAAGCAATAGAGGCATGCATGTATATAGAACAAATCATATATACACTAAAACATGTAAACTTGTTTTGATATAATCCTATTCATGTAAACCAAGATCGGTTAAACCAAAAACCGAAAATCAATATTCAAAAACATGAAACGTGTGTGTTGTGAACTTGAGCTTATCATACTATTCTAATCTTTACAATTAGGATCTAAACACAAAACTAAACTATGGATACCTAAGTCTTCTTGTAGAGCGCAATCTCCAAGTCTTCTTGTAGAGCGCAATCTCCAAGTCGGCTTGATCCAAAACTCCTTGATTCACCGAGCAAGTGCTATATATGATCTTTGATGCTCGGGCTCTTGAATCAACATGTGAAAGATGTGTGGAAGCTTTCACCAACTAATATCTTGTTAAATATCTGAAACTTAAACATTGCAAGATTATTTAGTACACATAACTACATGAGTTAATCATCATCAAAACTAGAGTGGAAGGCCTTTGGGCAACAATCTCCCCCTTTTTGATGATGACAAAACTCATGGAGTTATATATGCATGGATTAAAGTAAAGCTTCAAGGAAGCTCCCCCTTAACTCATGCATAGGATAAACAAACAATAAAGATACATATAAAAAAGGTTCTTGACACAAAATGAATATGCATATGAAACATGCTCTTGATGCCAATAAAACAAATGTTCTTGATACTAATTAAATAAACAAATGCTCTTGATACCAATTAAATAAAACAAATAAATTGTCAAACCATGCTCTTGTTACTAACTAAGATATACTATCAAAACTTTTGATACCGATGAAAACAAAACTACCATGAAAACAAAATTGCCATGAAACCAAAACTTATTATGAGTTTTGTTTTTAGCTCTAGATACCAAATGAAAATAAAAACTCAAAACATGCTCTTGATATAAAACAAAATTGCCATGAAACCAAAACTTATTATGAGTTTTGTTTTTAGCTCTAGATACCAAATGAAAATAAAAACTCAAAACATGCTCTTGATATCAATGAAAGTAAAACAGAAAAACTTATGCATAAAGCATGCATATGAACTCCTAATTCTTCTCAAAACTAAATCATGCATAATATAATCTCCAAATTCTTCTCCCCCTTTTTGTCAATCATCAACAAAGGGGTAAAAATAAGCATGATAGAAACAAAATTTTCTCCCCCTAAATGTTTGAAACAAGGACCAATAAACTATTCTAAGGGGTAAAACTAAAGTCAATATGATATCAATTGAAAGTAACAAACTTTGAGAAATGCCAAATCCTATTTGAAATAAAACAAGGCATTGAAACAAAATAACATTTTATATCAAAAGGAAACATATGTAGAGTAAACTAGATACCACTAGATATTAAAAATGATACCAAATTTAAGGAAACAAATAGCATCTTGATACCAAAAGAAGATATTTTTCATTATAAGCATATGATACCAATTACTTTAATATCATAAAGATAGGGAGTGGGAAACAAAAACAATGGTAAACCAAATACCAATTGAAATATAAAATACGAGTTTTCTCCCCCTTTATGAAATACCAAAAGAAAATATGCAAGGCTTGAAATAAGATACCAATTGAAAATTAAATCAATTGAAACATGATATTCATTAAAAAAATTCAAGCTTAGCAATCTTAAAATTATGATAAAGCTTGTATATGGATACCAATTGAAAAACTCAAGCTTAACATAACCAAAATTTTTGATATCTTGAAGCACAAATAAATAATCTATATATGTATGTAAGAAATAGATCCCAATTGAAATTGATACTATATGAGGTGTAAGCATACATATATAAAGCAAAATATATATGAGTATACAAAAGGATGTCAAGATTGATACCAATTGAAAGAATTCAATGATACCAATTGAAACAACAATAAGATCAAGTGTATGACTCATATCACTACCTCCCAATCATGGTTCAAGTTTTTAAGTGATTTTCACTATAAAGCATACATGAGCATGATCTCCCATCCAACCGCCCATTGATGGTAGGGGTTTTCAAAAATAGATTTGAAAGTATAGAATGTTTGAAAATCTCTACAAAGGAAGAATATCACAACTAGTTATATGAATCAACTAGTACGAGATTCTTCAAATAAGAAATAACAAAAATATTTTCATGAAGACACATGTAAACCACATGGCACTAAAACACTCAAAATCTATATAGCACAATTTATACTCATGAAAACTAAGTCATGAGAAAACATTAAATAAGGTGAGTGTACAAGTGTTGTGAGAAACATATCAATATGAAAATGGACAATCAAGCTCAATATTAAAAACATGAAATTCATTGTGGAATTACCAATTGAAATCATCTTAAAAACATGATATTCATCATAAATGTGAAATCACCTAAAAACATGAAAATCACCAAAACATGATTTAAACTTCAAGGCATATGTATGTCATGTACAAACTAAAGTATACATACATATCCTAAACACAGTGAGTCCACAAAAGTATATGCATGAAGGCACGTGGCTCAAGGATGTATATGTATAAATGATAGTTTGGACAAGATGGACATATACATGAAATTAAAACAAAACATGTAAGATAGTGAATACAAGTCAAATGCAAGAATCATCAAAACTAGACTATACTAGTACATCAAATGAATACAAATGAGCGTTCAAGCACAAACATATATAAAGGTCTATTTGTAGCTCACTCGTTGTACAAGTATAAATCCTAGTCTTAATGAAAACTATCATTTAAGCAACTAGTCAAAACATGAAGCATGAAACGGGAATCATAAACCAACAAGATAAACATTAAGACATGAAGTATCAAAACAAAAAGTCATAGTCAACCATATGATTAGCATGACAAAGACATGTGCATTAGATCTATGATTAACATGATAGCAAAAAAAAAAATAAAGAGAACACAACATATGAGTCCACACTAAACATGGGTGTCTCAACAACTAATCATGTCAAGCATAAGTCTAATAAGCATGGCAAATATCATACTAATCATGAAACAATAAAACATGATGCAACAAAACAAAAATCATAATCATCCAAATGGTCATGATGCATATGCATGTGCATTAGATCTAGGGCATACATGTTAGTTTAAACAAGGTGAGAACACTAAATATAGATCCATATAAAACATGGGTGTTCAAGTAACTAAACATGTATAACACTAATCTAATCAACATGACATAAGCATGATGAACAATAAACCATGGCATGCTATAAATAGATGAACATGAAAAGCATGCAAATAAAAATGGGAGTTAGAGAGTGATACCAAAACCGATGAAGGTGCATCTCTAATTCTCCAAACCACGGTGGTCCTCCCACCAAATCTCCTTGAGAGTGAAGCATCCAAATGGTTCTCTTTTAGGCTTAGAACGCATCCACCTCAAGGCACCCAAAACTCTCACGTGATGCGAGAGCCTCCACCTACATCAAAAATCAAAGAGGTGGATCTTGGTACCCATTTCCTAGTGGGTCCACGGGGGTTAGTATCTCTCCTAACCCAAACAAGATTAGTTGCTAAATTTTCAACATGTAAACGATCATAGCAAAATCTAGCAAGATGGCCTTTTCGACCACAATGTGTACAAGTGTACACATGAGCATACATGTTATGATTGTGTCCGTGATGGGCATGTGTATGCCGTGTTGGGTGTGCATGCATAGTTGGAACTTGTTTCTTGCGAACTAAGGTTTCCAAACGTGAGTGATTCATGACACAATGGCTCAAAGTGGAGCCCAAACAATCAACACTTTTCTTCAAATTATTTATATCATTTTCAATGCTAGGAGATAAAGTGGAGCATGCAATAGGTGTACTAGAACAAGAAGCTACACTAGCATGACAAACATGAATATCAATCTCATTTTGTAAAGATTTATTTTTAATCAAAACCAAATCCATTCTTTTGTAATTGAATCAATTTTATTTTTCAAAGTAAGATTTTCTTTAAAAGCAAGATCTAACTTAGAAGACAAAATCTCATTGTTTTCTACAATATCATCATAATCATTTTTGTTTTTCAAACCTTCAATCTCTTTGAGTGCAAGTTCAAGTTGAGATTCAGTGAGTCACGTTCACTAGTAATCTCTTCTTTCTCTTGCAAAACCGTTTCAAAAGTGAAACATAAATCCTTCATTTCTTTTGCAAATCAAAATGCTTTTCTTTTAAAGAGTTATGTTTTCAATAAACTTTTCAAGCTTAGAGGCAAGTTCAACATTTAATTTTGAACTTCAAACATCCATGGCAATAAGAACTAGAGCTATCATCTAGTTGAGAATCCGAATGTACCTCAAGGGAGTTCTTCCCTTGGACCATGAAGCAATGCTCTTTGGACTTGTCTTTCCTAGATCTCCTTATCTTGTTGATGATCACGGGTAGCTCGGGAGACGTCAAGATGCTCCAAACTGCAAAAGCCGAATCATAATGATCAAAAGCGGGTAAAAGAAATTCATTAAGAGATGCTCTAAGTGCTCTAAGTGCTAATGCATTGGCCTTCTTATGCTTGCTACTATTTGGAGGGATTCTATGGTAATGGCTTGATAAACTAGATGTCCTAGGTCTTTTAATGTTTAGTCATTTTGGCCTTCCATGCATCAAGTCTAAAATGGTCAAACATGGGAGGGCTAGCCATGAGTCCAAACTAGTATGAGTGCAAATGAGAATTGCAAATGAAGATTAGCAACCAAGATCACTCCTAGGGGGATAAACCTAAATATCAGGAGCACTAGCTCTGATACCAATTGAAATCACCTAGAGGGGGGGGTGAATAGGTGATATGGCTAATATATGATCTAAATGCGGAATTTAAAAACTTAATAGCAAAGAGCACTCAAGTGTGATCAACGAGTGATGCACACACAACCAAGCCAAGCAATATAGATATGTATGCACAATATAAATAGATATGCAAGGCTCAAAGTAAAGAGAGTAGAGAGAGTCAATGGATCAAGCGCAAACAACAAGATATGTCCGAGGTTCGAGCACCCAGCTCTACATCCCCGCCTTCGACACACGAAGGATTTCCAATCCACTAGCTTGTCCACAAAGGACTCCCACCGAGGGAACCTCCACCGAGGATTTGGGGCAATCACAATTACAAGGAGTACCCAACTCCTCTCCTTACAAACTCAACCTCCTCCTTGAGGCAAACACCAAACAATCACAACCTCCTCCTCAACAACAAACACTTCTCAACCAATACAAGGATCACCTCACAACTTGAGGGATACAACCCAAAGCACAAAGCAAGTAAAGATTAGGTTACAACTTGGTGGTCAACACAACAACCACAAACAATATCTTTTCCACACAAATACCCTATAGATATAGATAGTAGATTTTTGCTCAAGTGTGGATAAAACCAAAGGAATGGAAATCAGAAATCACAAAGAAAAATCCTTGGGAAAATAATAGAAATCAAGATGGTGAAGTTCAATCAAAAGCTTTTCCCAAAAACCCCCTTCTTTGATTTTCCAAACCCTAGTAAAAACCTCAAATAGATTATTCAATATGAGTTCAAAAACTTCTTTTAATTGCAGCAAAAACACCAGAGAGTATGAAAAAATTCGCACCAAAAACCTTAGAGAAAAACTCTTGCAATTGGGGTATATATAGGCAGATTTGGAAACTAGCCGTTGGCAGCTATTTTTGCCAGATTTGCCCTGCCGGTCGACCGTGCGGTCGACCGCCCAACGGTCAGATTTTGACCCGTTGGCACAACCGGTCGACGCCCGGTCGACCCAAACAAACAGAGAGCAAGCCTGCTCTCAGTCGGTCGACTCGTCGGTCGACCGGCTATAAGTGTAACCAGCGTGCACGTT